>JAWNPA010000032.1:4982500-5205000 GCA_035045345.1 Drosophila hamatofila
AAGCAAAAACAAAATCAGAGAAAAAGAAGCAGAAGAAGAAGCAAAGCGAAGTGGAAGAAGAAAAAAAACGTAACAGCAGAAAGTGTTGACCAAAAAGGGGCACGTAATAAAAAAACACGCAAAAACAAAAAAAAATCCACAAAAAACAACTGAAAAAACTCAAATTCTACGACAGACAATGATACACTTTAATTAAGCTGACAGACAAAGCAAACAAGACGACTATGAAATACCCTAACTGAATGCTAATAGAGTTGTTAAGGAGTGGAAGGAATTAGATTATTAGTTATGGATGTAACTATGCTATATGTATAACTGAATGCTTATAGAGGTCAGTGGAAGGAGCTATAGTCGATTATAATATAAATTATGAATATAAATATTCGATATCTGCATAAGTTTTGTTATATATGAGATATGGAAGTTGATTTATGAGCAACTAGATAAAACGATGAAATACTCCTTTTTATTTAATGAGATTAATATTGACAGGGATTATTTTAAAGGAAACACATACTCAAGATCAAGATGATCTCTTACGAGATGTGTTCAAAAAGTAGCGATAATTTTAATGGGCCTTAAAAATTAAGATCAAACAGTAGCCTGAAGAAGACAATATAAATATATTCTCGATAATGATGAATCAAAGGAACAAAGGAATACGAGGTGTGCTCAAAAAGTTGATAGAGTTGATATTTACGAATAAGCTAAATCATATTGAATATGAAAAAGTTTTTGCGTTGGTTTGATGGGGATCAATTGAACAGCGACTAAATATTCATATTCCGCCATACTTCTAGAGTACACCTCGCATATTATAAAAGAACAAATAAAACAGTCATGATATTTTCCTAAACTTCTAGAACACAGCTCGCATATTCTGAAAGAACACATAAAGCAGTCATGATATTTCGCTATACTTCTAGAGCACACCTCGCATATTACGAAACAGCAAATAAATCAGTTTTCACAGTATATAATTTCTATAAAATTTCTATAAGGATTATGTTAATTATGTTAATATAGCTCAACCGGCTTACAATTCTTAACATGAATGTTAAATTTAACATGAAGTTTCCACAAAATACTAGTGAAACAAATAAGGAAAACTAAAAGTTTCTCTAAGTTACCTCTAATTTTTATTCAGAGCAGCTTTTGCTTATTTTAGATTGCTCCCATTTCACAATGTTAAAGAAATTCTACCGAAGCAAATATAACTGGAAATGATTTCCCAGGAAAAACCAACACAAGACTAAAAACTTGATATGTCAAAGAGCAGTAGAAGCTTAGCCAACTACTTGCAGACATTTTTCCCCATGTTACAAACGCAACCAGAACATAGAAATAGCTCATTCAAAGGGCACTTTACATAGAGGTAAAAAGAATTGCCTGCTGTGAATCGATGATGACTTTTCAGACTGATGTCTTGACTCTGCGCAAAAAGCAGAAGACAAAATGTTGCCAAATTGGCAAGGGTTATATATCACGAACTGAAGCAGACATAAGACATATATAGAGACACAGAGAGATACAACTGCAAATGCTAATGGCAAACGGTAGCCAGAAGGCGTAAGACAGAAGCAGCAGCGGCAGCAGTAAAAAAAAAGACGATAAAAACCAAGCAAATTGAAGACATTCCAATAAAAAAAAACTTCAGACGCAATTCAATCAAAATGTACAACAAGGTGTGACCACAGAGATAGAGAGGGAGAAAGGGAGAGAGGGAGACAGACAATTGATAGTGTTAGCTGTGCTTTGGTCAAAGTGAATGCCTGCACGTTTCTCGCTAGCGTTTTGCGGGCGTTTAAAAACGCGCGTCGCATGCAAATCACAAAAAGGCGATAAAAAATAAGTAAAAAATACAGCGGAAATCAGAAATAATAAAAAATGAAAGATATTTTGTGCTAGATATGCAATTAAAAATTATGCACAAACGTTGAAAAATGCTAAAAAAAAAAAAAATAGCATTTGACTCAATGCTCCAATGAGTCAGAGCCAAGAGACAAGCGCGAGAGCGAGCATAAAAAAAACGTGTCTTGAAGCGCGCTCAACAAATCTTTGACTCACTCGGCTGAGTCAAAGTCAAAGCTAAAGCAAAAACAAAAAGCAAAAACTGTATTAAAAACATTTACAAAAATATCGAAAATCACATGAGGAAAAAACTTGCAAGCAAATGCAGAAATTTGTAAGAAAACTTGTCGAGGTTTTTGGCAGCCGAAAAACTTGACCAATTTGAATGCTCAGCAAATGTTATTGAATTTTTATACTAACAAAAAAAGAATCAGAATTTTATTTGCAATTATTGTTTTGCCAGTTAAGTGTGTGCGTGTGCGTATATATATATATATATATATATATATATATATATATGTGTGTGTGCTTCGTTTGTTTAAACAGCTGCCAGCGAGTTGCCCCATTTACTCCTCCCTCTCTCTCTCTCTCTCTCTCCCTTGACACACACACACAAAGAGCAAAAGTAGGAACGTGTCCCATGCATAAACCTAGATACAAATAACGGTACACAAATTGTGTCAGTGTGTGTGTACATATGTGTGTGTGTGCGGGCATAAATTCCATATGCCAAGCGCTAAAAACTAAAGTGAGCTCCCTCTCTCTCACTCTCTCACTCTCTCTCTCGCTGGCTGCCCGAAAAACTGGCTCAAAGTATTATCAGTCCAAAAAAGTTTCAAAATGCCAAATGCCAAATAAAAAAAAATTAGAACTCGCAGGAGATTAGGGATAGTTAAAAGTGGAGAGTTGAGAGACAGGGCGCGAGGGAAGCAGACTAGACAGAGAGAGAGCGAGTGAGAGAGTTAGATAAATAGCAGAGCAGCTGTAGGAAGAAGAAGACAAACTGTGCAGTTCATATGTTTAGCTACGTTGCTAATAAAAAGACCTCAAACCAGCATTAATAAAGGACTTCAAAGAGTTGAACGCAACGCCATCTGGCGTTGGGATCTGGCAACAGAAACAGTGTAAGGCATAAAAGACAAGAAATTATAGAATCGAAGTGATGCAAAATAATTGAATCATAGAAATATGCGAATAAATATACATATAGTATTTAAATATACTATAAATCTATTAGAGAAAATAGTTATGAATAAAATACATAAGGGATTAAGATTGAGATATCTTTAATATTTTATAATATCTAATAAAATATATTAATAATATAAAAATATACATAAATAATAAAAAAATATATATATTTTTAAAAAAATATATAAAAATAATATAACATTTTTATACATTGATATTAATGTTTGTAAATATTTTTAATAAATTTTTAAGTGGAGAATCTAGATTCGACATATCTTATAATTTCGCTTCTCTTCATTTAGTCTTCTCTCTTCTATTCTCTCCCCACATTCTCTTTTTTCTCATTACCTATTTTCTCTTTATTCTAGATATATATATTTTAGCATTTCTTTTGCAGCTTAATTTCTCTATTCTCTCTTCTCTTACTTTGTATCTCTTCCTTTCTCTCTTGTATTTTCTATATTATTCTTATTTTCTATATATATTTCTCTTCTATCTTCTATATGCTATCATCTCATCTCATCTCAACTCAACTCAACTTTACTCCAATGTATAATGTCTCCCGTATATCCTCCCTATCCCACTTTCAATTTGTGCAGGGTATAATATAAATATGCCCAACACATCCATCAACACATGGAAGCACTACATATTTTCTATATACTCATAAAATTGTTTATATTTTTATATATTTCCAGCTCTTTATATTTACCTAACCCAATTTTGATTTACTGTTTCAAAAGCAAAATTGTCAGGAGAACTTTCATTTGGCAACAACCAAAAGAGAGAGAGAGGGAGAGAGGGGGGATGGATGAAGTCCTGTCAGGAAACAGCTGCAGCTGCTGCATTTGTATATTTTGGTTGTTTTTCCCCTCTCCCCTTTCCCATTTCCCCTTGTATTTTTTTGGGTGTTTGCGGCATTTCCGCCGCGTTTTTGACGTAAATTTGCAAACAAACAAAATATTTGTTTAATTTATTTTAATTTCAAAGTTTTTGCAGCAGTTGCCACAGTCCCAAAAAGGGGCGGGGCAATGGGGGCTGGGGCGAAGGGGGGCGCTGCATGTGGACTCAGCCAGAAAACGTGAGCCGCAGGCTGCACGCGCGTGTGTCCGCATGCAAAAGGATGCGCCAGGACTCATCAGAAAAACAACGCAATCATAATTCACGCAAGTGTGACAGAGAGGGGAAGAGAGAGACAGAGACAGAGAGAGGGAGAGGTACAGGCACAGGCACTTGGCCAGGAAATGAAATGAAACTCAAAAGGAAAAACTCAAAGCAGGTAGAAAACAAATGAAAAACGAGGCATAAATAAAAACAAAGCAAAAGCGAAACGAGAATAAACATAAAAACCCGAAAATAAAGCGAGAACTAAGTGTGACACAGAAGAAGAGAGAAGAAGAGAGAAACCGTAACAGAGAGAGCGAGAGGGAGAGTGAGTGTGTGTGTGAGAAAGGGAGACAGGTAATAGTGGATAAGTAGGCGACGCCTCTTGAACGTGCATCCTGTCTGACTGTGAAAACACAAATTGAAAGGCACTTTAAGGAAAACTGTGAAGGAAAATCGTGAAAAACGAAAATTTAAAGGCTGGAAGGGAGAAGGAGATATATAGAATATATATGTATATATATATATTTATATTTTATACTATAATAGTATATATTCTATATAATATAATTGTAATTGATATTTATAGTCAGTTAATGCTATTAACTATTGATAGCAGCCATGGCCAGCACAAAGGCGAGGCCACTCTGTGGCATGCTACACACACACACAGACACACACAGGCACACACACACACATTGGAGCAACAACAGCTTGTGGCAGCCACATTTTGTGGCAGCTACTCTAATGGCCTTTTAATTATTACGCGCAAAAGTGTCTTTCTCTGTTGTCTCTGTCTCTGTCTCTGTCTGTCGCTTTTTTATGAGATATTTATATGTGGCATTATTATGGGCCCCAATCGAAGAGTATAGATAGAGATAGAGAGCGGGAAATAGAGAACTATTCTATATGTTAAGCATATTTAAGATTTCCTATTGTTGGTAGAATAATATGAATGCTAATGATATTGAAAACATTAGTGAGATTTATCAGATGGAAGCTGATTAAAAATTATGTACAAAAATATATATAAATAAATACAAATTATTATTTATATATGTATATGTATTTATTCATATACTATACATATAGGACTAAAGCCCTTATGATTTAGAAAATACTCAACATTAACGGAGGACATGAAGAGTGCGCTATTCTGATGAAGCGCAGTGTATGTACATATTTAGTTTTATTTCTATATATAATATTAGTAATATATATTTGTTACTAACATATAATATTATCTATAGCAAATATCTCTATATATTTAAACATATATATGTGTATAATATTTTCTAAAATATATATATATTTTTTATCAAGTCTGTTCTTTTGGCCAAGCTTTTTACTTTTTTCATACATTTTATCAGTTTCTTAATTCCATTTATTTCAATTTCTTCTTTTTGTTTATGATATCATTATATAATCATTTTCAAATCGAAGAAATTATAATAAGATTAAACTTATTGAGATAAAAGATGATATTCTTATGAATTATACCATATATCATTTATCTCATATCTTCAGATTATCACATCATCATATCTTATTATATCATCATATCAACTGCCGAATTTCGCTGCATTTACTGAGAAGATGCAAAATGCTTTAAGCAGAGCTCACTTTGTGCTGCTGTGAAAGCGGAATAGAAAAAACTGCGACTTGGTAGAAGCTTAAGATTAAGTCAAAGCAGAGACTATAAGAGAACAAAGTAAAGTCAAAGTAGAGACTGTAATAGATAAGGGAGAAAATGTGCAACGATGAAGATGCTCGAAAAAGAGTTTGAAGTTGGAGCTGCGAAGAGGCGGAAAAATGGAACTAAAACAGAAAAACAATGAGAACAATGCTTAAAGGCTGGAAGATTAAGGCGGGATAATAAAACGTGCCAAGGAAGGAAGGGCACAGAAAGAGGAGAGGAGGCTGTGAAGAGCTGACCCAAGCATAAAAAAAAGTATATAAATAAATACATAAGTATTGTAGTATATAAAATTAGTATATATAATAATACTATGATTTATAATAAAAACTATTTAATTTATAATTAATAATTAATAATAGTATAATACAATAACATATTCAAATAATATTTATAACAATACTATATTAACTAATTACAAAAAATATATCATTTTTGTTTTTCTTCTCTCTCTCTCTCTCTCTCTCTCTCTCTCTCTCTCTCTTTCTCTTTCTTTATGTCTCATTCTGCTTTTAACGCTTATACTAATTTCTTCCCCTTTCTTTTTAATATATATATTTCTAAATTCTTTTATTTATTTTTTTTTTTTTTTTTTTTTTTTACTTAATGCCACTTAAGATTCTTTTAAAAAATTCTTTTTATAAGTTTCCATTATAACATTCCAATTGTATCTTCGTTCAACAATATTCCAGACTAAATTTGGCTGTGAATTGGGGCATAGCTGGCAAGTGGGGCACATAAGATATCCCCAAACGGGTTGGTGTTATAATAAAGACCCCTTTTCTCTGTGTGTATTTATTTAGTTTTAGTTTCAATCAAAGTGTTATGTATAAATAAACTTAAATATATAATAACAAACTTATAATAAAACTTTGTTTTTTTTTTTATGTATTTAACTGAAACTTAATATAACATATTACAACACCTTACTCTCTTAATTTCAGTTATTAAAATTTTTATATATTTATAAAATAAATTGAAATATTTGCTTCTTTTCTGTCTAAAAATTAAACTGATTCTCATATTTAAAACTCTTTACCCCACTTTGCTCTTTTATTACTTTTAATTTTCTCAACAAATTATATAACATATTATAATTATATAATATATAAAAATTATATAATATATTTTATCAGATATTAAATATTTATAATTTTATATTTAAATATTTTTATTGATAACTCTAGAATCAAATCTATTCTACTCTATTTTATTATTTTTCTAATATATATCTATTTAAATCAAAGTCTTTGTTTTTGTCAAAATATTAGTCTATTTAATGAATTACTTCTATTTAATCGCATCTCATATTTATAACTCTCTACTCCAATCTATTCTATTCTAATCTACTCTACTATTTCTCTTCTATTTCTTATACTTTTTTCAATCTATATATAATATACATACATATATCCAAGTCTTTGTTTTTGTCAAAGTATTCAAACTTCTGACAGCTGAGCTATATAACGGTGCTTTTTCGGCTTGATATTAAGATGATATACGTGTGATATATATGGGTGTGTTTGTGTTTATGTTTGTGTGTGTTTCACTCGACGGTTGTTGACTTTTTTCTGGTTTAGACTGTCAAATCTAATAGTGCCCCCAGAGATCATTTACCGCTAAAGCAGCGCGGAGAGTTCAATGACAAGTCACATGCGATTCAGATATATATATATACATAAAGAGACATATATATATGTGTGTTTGTATGTGTTTGTGTCAAAGGTGCAATTAAAATGTCAAATCGAGACGTTTTATTTATTAAATGATTACACACTATAAAAATAAAAAAATAAAAAACAGAAGCTGAAGCAGAAACAGAGAAACAAGCGGAAGAGGAAAGAATAAAAGATGCGCGGGCTATAAAATTTACAGTTTGAGCAGCATTGGGGGGTTGGGGAAGGCGGGGGCGTATCAGGGGCTAATGGCATATTTTGTTGAGTGTTAAAAGAATTTTGTTGTGGAGCATTTGGGGAATTGCTTGTTAAACGCTTACAAATTGGAAATCGTGTTGATTGACTGATTGATTGACTGATGCAGCAATTGAAAGCAAAGGCAGGAATGGGGCGGAAGGCGTGGCATTGAAAAACAGAGCAAAACAGAAAAACTTTGCGACGGAACAAAACTTTAGCACAAACGATCAAAGTGTGAGCGAGAGAGATAGAGAGAGGGGTATGGCTGTAGCAAAGTTAACGACTAAAGCCAACGGTAAAAACTGTCAATGAACGACAACAGAAGATGATGAGGAGGAAGCAAAAGAAGCAAACTTAACGTCAAAGCAACAGCAGCAGCTAAAACTTGACGACAACAACAATAAGAACAAGAGCAAGAACAAAGAGAACAACAACAGGTGCAGGAAGTGGCAAGGGAGAGAGAGGGAGAGCGAGAGGGAGACGAAGAGAGTCTGCTAGAAGCTGTCATAAACAAAACTTGTCTCATAGAAAAGCAAGAAGGAAAATATAAAATTGAGTGAAAAAAGAAAGAATATTAAGAAAATTGCGAAAATAAAATTGAAAAGTGGCTCAGATACAATTTAATAGAATATTTCTCGCTTGGCTTTAAATGCTTATGGCATGAGCAGAAGAAGAAGAAGCAGAATACGCAAACATAAAGAAATTTCAATTATTTGCACAGAAATTCATAAGAAAACTGCATTTTCCTGAGAAAATAAACACATGCCAAATTAAAATTTAAAGAAAATATATAATTTAATTAAACTGTTATACAGCTGCACAAGGCAGATGCATATGGTAAATACCTGCAAGGCAAGTGCAGCCAAGGAATACTTTAATTAAGCTGTTATACAGATGCATATATATATAAATATATATATGTATAAAAGTAAGAAAACAGATGAAGAACAAAAACATATCCACAGAAAGTGTAATAATGTTTGTAATATTTAGCTGATTAATAGAAGAGGAGAAAAACAACAATTATTCACAAAAAATTCTATTAAAAATTATGTTATTTTTCATAAGGTAATATACACCTGTCTGGCAGTAAAACAACTCTAGATAACTTTGAATGTACAAACAAAAAAATTCATAAAATAACAAAAATGAATAATAATTAAATTATTCATATATTCATATTTGGCTGATTAAGTATGCATAAATCGCAAAATCATTTCATTGAAAACAGAAATGCAGAAAAGTTGTTTTTCTAAACATAAGAAATATGCCAAATGCTATTATAAACATAATTAATAAACATAAGAAATATGCCAAAATTGTTATACAGCGCATGGCGCATTACCTGATCTGCGCCGTATAACACTTTTTAGCACACTTCACTCGCTCACACGCTTAGCAGAGCTAAGCTGAGCTGAGCCTTTGCTTAAGCGCATTGGCAAGTCTGATCTACTTTTAGCACACTTCATATGCGCCCTCTCTCTTTTACCCACTCTCTTTGCTTAAGAGTACGCCAACTGCTTGGCTTATCCTTAGTTAATAATTTCTTATTTCATTTCGCTTTACTTACCGATAAATAATAATTTCCAATATGTTTGCGCGCTGCTGGCGCTGCGGCTGTTTCTGCTGCTGCTCTGCTTCGTTGTCGCTGTCGTCGTGGTTGTTGTTGTTGCTGCTCTCATCTTGTTGCTTTGTCGTTTATCGCTGCTGTTGTTGTTGTTGTTGTTATTTGCTAAAAACTGCAGCTCTGCAAGTGATGCTGACTTTCCAATATGTATTCGCACTCACTCACTCTCCTGAGCTTCTCGTATTACAGTAAAAGTTTTGTCCTCTGTCTCTCCCTTGCTGCTGCTGCTCTCTAGCAGCTAGCTTCACTGCAGCGCCACATAGCGGGCGAATAATACAAAATTCGTGTTTTCTTTTTTTTAATATTTAGAATTAACAGCAACAAAAACAAACACACACACGCACTTAACTCAAAATTCAAGATGGCGTCTCTTCTTCTTCTTGTACAGGTTTGTTGGCCCTTCGTTTGGCCAGGTCTTAAACCTCAAGCATTTTTCTCTCTGCCTGCACTTTACGCACGCACACACGCACACACCGTTTCACTGTTATAATCGGCCGTTTGCTTTGAATCAGAAATCACCAATGTTGTTTTTGTTGTTGTAGTTGCATGCAGGCGACGACAATCGACGCTTGAAAGGTTTCCAAGAAGCAGCTATAGAGACACATACACGCGCACACACACACAAATACGCGCGCGTAGTAAACCTTTTTCAGTTGCTTCGTCTTCTGCTTCTTCTTCTTATGGCTTGTCTTATACACTGCTCTTGTTGCTGTTGTTGTTTTTGTTGTTGTCGGCTGGAAACCTGTTTGACCGGTAAGAGAGCCGCGCTGCAGGCAGGCAGGCGCAAGCAGCTCGGCGTCACTCGAAGATCAAGCAAAACTAATGATGCCAAAGCCGGCGTCGGCGTCGGCGTCGACGGTGACTGGAACTGCGCAACGTTGGTTGATGACGCAGCTGCGACGGCGGCTGCTGCTGCTGCTGCCGTTTGCTTAACTTTGCTTTGCTTTGCTTTTCGTTAATAGCAGTTGTTGTTGTTGTTTCTTTACTTCTTTTGCTGCTGCAACACTAACACAATTACACTTGAGCACTCTCACATACACACAAACACTTCCAGTACTTTTTGCCGCTGTTGTTGTTGTTTTTATTTGTATTGCAATTTGCTAATTTGCTATGGCCTTTTTGTTTAATTTCGTATTTTTTACATTTGCCAGCACTTGTATAATTATATTTCTATGTGTTTGGATATTTGTTGTAAACAAAGACGACGACGACGCGACGCAAAAATTGTTGTTTTGTTTTTGTTGCTGCTTGCAGCTCTAAACGCTCAGCGACAGCGCGACACGTCCGTTCGAAGCGGCAAATGAAAAGAGAATGAGGTATGTTAACGCAAACGAATTGACGAAACGAACGCTGTTAAGCGCCAAAGCAAAGAGCGACGCCACTGTTAACGCTACGCTCTTACGCTGTCACACCACTGTTAACAGCGCGCGCGCTCTGTTAATGCTCTTTGGGCTAACAAAAACGAGTTTAAGTTGTTTTTTTTTTTTTTTTTTGCAAGCAGCAACAGGCGAGAGCGTGAAACGATCTTAGCCAAAGAGCGTGATCACCGGACTTAAAGAAAAAATGTGCTCTTTGAACAATAAGAAAGACTTGGTATTTTAAGGCACTTAAATAAGATAAATTTAATTTAATTTAAATTAGTGAGAAAAAACTTTATTATATAAGAAAGTAAAGTGTATCATTTGGCATATTTATAAAACATTATTTGTCTAAAATTAAAAATTATTATTATATTTTTTTAATAGTAACTTCAAACTTTACTTATTTTCATCTTAACTCCCTTTGCTAACATTCGCTGTTAATTACATTTGTGTTGCCTGCTTTTAAGCAGGCGTTCGGCAAACGAAACGACGAAACCGAAACGAAAGCAAAGAGCGCATTAGCCAAAAAGAGCGGCGTCTACGTTAACAGCTTAACGACACAACTTAACGAAACATTGCGCGCGCGCTCTTACTCCAGCATTGAACATTAACAGCGCGCTGTTAGCCAGGCATAGCAACACGTAGCGACTTACGCGCGTTTTGCTAGCGTTTTTCCACAAACTCGTTTAGGAAAAACGGCGCTGCGGAAAAACCAGTTGCTGGCCAAAAAGAAAAAAACCTACAGAAACTTGTTGACTTGGCCTAGCTGACAAGTAAGCAAGAAAAAATCAACCGCCAAGCAGTTGGCTGCCACTGCGCAGGGGCAACGTCTGCCAGAGCGAGACGGCACTAGCTGAGCGGCCAGCTTGGGGCCGCTTAACTCTTCTGCTGTTGAGTTTCGTTCAGTTTAACCGATCTGCGCGCAAGATCTACTTTTAACCAGTTTCTTAGGTGTTGCATGTGTGTGTGTGTGTGTGTGTGTGTATGTGTGTCTGCTTCTTGCTGCGTTGCTTTTAACGTTCTTTTCGCTCGCTGTCGCCAGAGTTCATGTTTGCTTTAGCTGCCGTTGGAAGTGTGGAGTTGCTGCTGCTCCTCCTCCTCCTCCTCCTCCACCTCCTACTTCCACTAGCACTCAACCTGTTTGGAAACTTGTTCCAATGCATGACAAAAAGCTGAATAATATGAGATGCGAGAGGCACGCGCTTAGCATGACAAATCGTTAAATAAAATAAATTTGAATTTGTTTTTGTTCTTTTTTTTCAGCTTTTCCAGTATTGGAATGATGAGCTAACGAATCCTGCCATTAGAGTGAGAGAGAGGGAGAGAGAGAGATTGTTAATAGAGCTTCGATTTGCCTTCAGCTGCCTGCTAAGTGCCACGCCCATGTTGCGCCTACCAAACACGCAAATCGCCTGTAATTATATTTAGCACCTCCTGCCCCGCCTACCTCCCCCTTATTGTAATTGCTTTAATTTTACAGTTTCACGCATAAATTTCCGTCGCATTTCCATGAATATTAATATATCTATAAGGAAAGCTCGGCTGCTGGGAAATTATCTACTACGTCGTCGTCGTCGTCTTCTTCTTCTTCTTCTTCCTCTTTTCAATAAGTCGAAGCGTGTTTTGAACCCAAATCGAGGCAGACAGCGTGAGCTTAATTATATATTCATATATAAGTAGGCGCTGCTCCCTACTCTCTCTCTCTCTCTTCCCCTCTCTTTCTCTATCTCTCTCTCTCTCTCTCCACACTAAAAGTCCACTTTTAACTTATTTTTTATTGATTTCCCAACTTAGACTTGGGAATTCATTAAAATTGTCTGCCTGGAATTAAATTAAATTCGAATTCTCTGGGGAATTTGAGACTTACTTTGATCTAAAAATTGGATTAATAATTAGCATAATTAAACTAAAAATATTTATTAAAAAAGTTATTTGATTAATGTACACGGAATTTACTTGGGAATATTATTGATTTAACTTTTAAAATATGTTAGAATCTTAAAGGAATGCTGAGAGAGAGAGAGAGAGGTAGAAGTATATATATAGTAAAAGTAAAAGAGGGAGGAAGAGCAGAAAGAGAGAACGGTAGAGAGGTAGAAGAGCTATGAAGAGAGACACAAAATAGATATAGGTATATATATGAGAGAGGGAGAAAGAGACAGGAAGAGCGAGAGAGTGATAAGTAGATAGAGAAAGAGAGAGAGAAAGAGAAACAGACAAAAATAGAGAGAAAGCGGGGAAGAGATTGAAGTTAAGAGCTATAGAGAAACACATATAAATTAGAGAGAGAGTATGGGAGAGAGAGAGGGAGAGAGAGAGAGAGAGAGAAAGAGAGAGAGAGAAAGAGAAAATGAGAGAGAGAGAGAGCAGATAGAAATTCAGACGGAGAGGGAAATAGAGAGACAAATCTAAATGAAAGGAAGGAGAGAAAAGAAGGAGAGAGAGAGAACCGGAGTAGAGATTGGCGACAGAGCGGGAGAATAGGAAGGAAGAAGGAACTAACGGATAGAAGAAAATGCTAAAGGTCATTCTAATAAAGATAATGATTATGGTATGTGAAGTGTTTTAAAGTCGAAAAATATACCCAGCACATATATAATATATTTATGAATCATAACTATTAGCTATGATAATATAAAATCTAATATCAAAATACATATTCATCATTGAGATCTATTCAAATCTCCATCCGTCAATCAATCCCAATGACACGCAGTGCCTTCAAAAAGATCACTGAATCAATTTTGGTATGAAATAATTGAAATTCAATTGAAAAATCAACAGATTCACACAGAGTCTGAAAGTAATTCCCCTCCCACTTTGAAGGCTGCTCAGTGAAGCGCACTTCAGCTGGAGTCTTGAACCTTTCAGCGTTTCTGTCGTGACGATCGTCAAATGCGATCAAGTGAGAAAAGTGTAGAAAGGAGATCGAGAGCGAGAGCGAGAGAAAGAGAGAGAGGTAAAAGTCAATTCGGATCAGTGAGTTTGTATTGAAAAGTGGATTTACGTATCGAGTTTCCTGGGGCCCCGCAATGAAAACCGATCATCGATGGACTTTGCTGATCGAATCGGGACGGGGGCCCAAAGTCAAATAAACAAATGATACGAACTCAAATGAAAACAAACTCAAAATAAGCTGCATGGGGGAATGAGAGAGGGAGAGGGAGAGAGAGAGAGAGAAGGAGTAGAAAGCAACAGAAGAGATGTTAAAGCAGAAGCCATGATCGCATGATCCATCAAAATCTGCTGCGTCTTGAATTACAAAGAGATTATGGGAGGGGAGGCGGGTCACAGGAGAGAGAGAGAGAGATAGAGAGAGACATAATGCGGGGGCAGCATAACAATGAAGTCAAAGAAGAAGACAAAAGAGGGGCAGAGCGAGAAGAGAGAGGGTCGAGAGAGCGCAGGTAGAACAATGACTAAGAACAGAAATGAAGTGGAACGCTTGGCTCGACCGCAGTCAGAGCAATGCAGGTGTGCTATAGGCTGGGGGAGGGAAAGGTGGGCAGGGGAGGTGAAACTTGGTGCAGACGCAACCCGACATCAACATAACATTGTGGCCTGTCAGTCAAAGCCGTCGCCATATGGACAGATCCGCAACTGGACAGAAGAAGAAGACGACGACGACGACGACGACGATGCAGAAGAAGAAGAGCAAATAAAAGAGCGACAAACGTTGGTCAGTGGCCAAAAGGAGCGCGAGCTACGGGTCCAAGATGCACTCAGACTGCAACACTAAGCAACAGGATAGGGGAATTGGAATTAGACTCGAGTTTAACTAACAGAAAACCAATTGGGAAATTGTTGCCAAGGAATAACTGAGCTAAGAATTGAGACTGTTCAAATTTGATATGCCAAGATTTGAGAGTAGAACTTGATTATTTCTTAAATGTTTTAATATAATATATAAATAAATGTTTAATATATATGTTTTTTTTATATATTTTACCAACAAATAATACAAATTATATATATAAAGAAATAAATTAAATAAATGTATTATATAAATATTATATCATATATAAATAATTAAAAAAAAAACTTTAAAAAAAGGCTATATAAAAATAAATTAAAATATATTTTAAAAAATATACAAATATATATAGAAAGCATATTACAAAAAGCACAAAAAAAACCGGGCAAAAATAAAAAATTATTAGAAATAATTTTAAATATAAATAATTGAAAAAAATTATAATAATAAATTAACTAATTAATAAAATAAAAAGTTGTTAGAAATATTTTTTAATATAAATAAATAAAAAAAAAAAATAAATAAATAAATTAAGAAAATAAAAAATTGTCAGAAATATAATTTAAAAAAAAATAATAATTAAAAATAAATAAATTAAATAATAAAAAATTGTCAGAAATAATTTTAAATATAATTAATAAAAAAATAATAATTATGGAAATAAAAAAATAGCTTAAAGTCCAAAAAAATTCGAATATAAAAAACTTTTGTTTGAAAAGTATAAATAATTAAAAAAAAAGTAATTAAAAATCAATAAATTAAGAAAATAAAAAATTGTCAGAAATAGTTTTAATAAAAAAATAATAATTATGGAAATAAAAAAATAGCTTAAAGCCCGAAAAAATTCGAGTATAAAAAAAAATTTTGTTTGAAAAATGAATGATTTATAAGAAATCAAATATT
The DNA here is from genome assembly GCA_035045345.1 of Drosophila hamatofila. Lineage (NCBI taxonomy): Eukaryota > Metazoa > Arthropoda > Insecta > Diptera > Drosophilidae > Drosophila > Drosophila hamatofila. The sequence goes on from JAWNPA010000032.1 coordinate 4,997,901, forward strand.
CAATAATATGATTAATTAGATACAAATTAAAAATATAAAACGAAAGAAAAAATGAAATGAATAAAAAAAATAAATGAATAAAAACTAAAATTAATTAAGATAAATTTTATGAAAAATTATGATATTAATTAATAAAATAATATAATATACTAATATATTTACTAATATAAATGTAATATGATATATTTGTTGTTCAGTGTGTGTTTTTTTCTTTAATAGCTTGAAAAAGCTTTGCAACTGGACAGCTGCATGTGTGTGTGTGTGTGTGCTATGTGTGTGTGTGTTTGTGTGTGTGTGCTTTGACGATTGCCTGTTGCCTGTTGCTGGTCGTTGGTCGTCTGCTTGGCCAAGTTAATTATAGGTTGAGGTTTACGAACCCGCCAGTCAGCCCAGCTGCGGAAAATGAGACTGAGAGACACGAGAAACGAGAATCCGGCTGGAAGCAGAAAAAGCAGCAGCAGATGAAGAGCTGCAAAGGATGCAATCGAAAAATTGCAGGCTCTATGAAAATGGGAACAGCCTGCGGTTAAAATATTTTTCTTTTTTTGCATTTTCTTCTTCATGTTCTTCTTCGACTTCTGTTGTTTCTTTGCGCCACATGTTCGATTAAGAAATAGAAGCTAGGGAAGAGGAAGAGGAAGAGGAAGAGGAAGAGGAAGACGCTGCACTTCACGCAACACTTGAGGGCTGCAGCTTGATAGGGATAAAGAGAGGGCGGAGGAGGAGGAGGAGGAGGTGCTAGAGGGAGACGGGTAGATGGCCTGTGGTGCTCATGTGAGCCATTAGCTCAGCGTCTGTTCGGCACGATTACGACGTAATTTTCTTCTCTCTTTTTTTTTTGGCTATCAAAGGCCTGGCGCAGGGGCTAACTGCTCCATAAGCAACTCAATGGGAATTAAAATGTTTGTTTGTGCCTATTGGGCAGGCAACAACAACAACAATAATAACAACAGCAACAACAACAACAACAATAACAACGAAAATACACTTCAGCTACGAAACACTTGAGACCGCCCAGCGAGGCAGAGAGCGAGGGCAGATTGAGACGTGTGTGGGGCGCAGCTATTACAAAAGTTCTTTTGTGCGTTTTTCTGGACTCTCTAATTTAATTTCCAATTGCACATAATCCGTTTTCCGTTTTGTCATAAAATTTGATGCGTAAATAAAAGCACGAGAATAAAGAAAAAATACAGGAATAATAAAAATACCACAGAGAAGCGGCGAGGGTTGTGAGACTTAGAGATATCCTTCAAGGGGCTTAAAGATTGTTAATAAAATTTAATTTCTCACTTTTAAATTGACCTGAGTGTTGAATACGATATAAAATCTTGTTTCTGTTGCCTTTATATAGTCGCATACCAAATTTTTATAATGTAGTTCTTCTAGTTACTGAGTTCTTTGAGAACAATTGACTCTTAAGGTAGGTAATAGGATTATCTATGCAGAAGAGCTGCAATACCAATTTAACGCAAAGTTTTAGCACAATTTTTTACCATAAATTATCAAACAAATATAAATTTTTTTAAATATCCAACTGATTTATATTATTATATGAGATATATATACATATACATATCTCAAGAACCTCTTAATTTTTGGTCTAAATGTAGCTCAAAGGAACCCAAATATCCAATTTGAAAGCTATAGCTTTGCTACTTCCTGAGTTTGATGAGTTCAATGTACTGTTTTCTAAGTCTTAAAGTAACATATAAGGACATTTTTAAGTTCTATAAAGCAAGTATCAAGTATATGTGTCTATCTTAAACTATAAAATACAAATTTGTTGTGCGCTATTTTTAATGCCTGTAATTGATTTTTATTGAAATACCTATCATATATTAGGCATTATAAAAGATATTCTATATATAATCTTAAATATGACATAATTTATATCACATTGAAGTTAATAAGACACTTCATACATAATTTGACAACCATACCTCTGACAGCTCCCTAGTTCCTTGGGATCAAATGAAAAATGAAGTTTTTTTTTTTTTTTTTTTTTTTTTTGGTTGGGTGTAAGTATTTAAATAATTAAAATATTAAAATCATAAAAATCTAAAATAAATCCAAGTTCAGTAGTTATAGGTAATCTATAGTCTATAGATAGATGGAAATTTTTCAATTTTATATATATTCATTGTAATATATACATATGAAACGTTGCAAAACTAAAAATATTTCTATGTATAGTGTATAGCTACTAGCATAACACATTTTACAGCTCGAGATATTTTAGTTTCCCAGTTCCTTGAGTCTAACTAAAACTTATTGGTTATAATGGATATATGTGCCACATTGTTTATCAAAATATAAAAATATTTACATATAGCATTAAAAGTGACCAATTTGACTGCTCTAGCTCTCATGGTTCCCTAGTTCCTTGAGTCTATATCCCAAAAAAATCAACTTTTTGACCTGCTTTAGGTCTATGCTACCCCCTTTCGTCATATCTATTGACTCTAGGGCATTGGCCTAAAGTAAAATGAAATGAAATGAAATAAATTGTTGCTGCAGCTTGTAATTGCCAGAGGGCTTAGGGAACTGTAGGCGACACCTCGTCTTGTTACGTTTCATGTTTCATTATTGTTTGGCCAGAAACAGGAACAGAAACAGAAACTCAAACAAAAACAAAAACACAAACACAAACAAAAATACGAATACAAATAATAATAAAATATTTGTCAGTGGCAGCAACACTTAGTTCCAGCACTGGGAATTAAGTTCCTTTTTAAAGACGGTTTGAATGCATTTCCAGCTGAGTTACTGAACAATTTCTATAGATTACATAAGCTCGGAGTGAAATATGAAGAAGAAAAATGATTCTATTTTAGAAAATATATTTTTCTGAGCACCAAATGCGAGAGCTAGCTATACTAGTGTAATTTTGTACATTGACTTGACAAAATAATTGAGTAAGCTTATTGATAGTTAAGTTCAGGAATTCAACAACATTATTATTTTTATTATTATTTTTGTTTTTATCAAAAATATTTTATTCCTATGATATAATATATAAGCTGCTTAAAAGCTGAAATTTATTAAGGAAATATTCAAATTTACAAAATAAATTTATGTACTGCTCTAATCTCAAGGCAGTTGTTATACATATTGGGTTTGATATGTAAACTGTTCAATATTTTAGTAGGGGTGTTATATAACCATAAGTAACTATAAATTGCGGCAATATTAAAACTGAATAGGCATAATATTATAAATTAAATAAGATAAGAATATTTAGAAAACTACTTCAAAAAATCTTAGGAGTTCTATAAACCTAAAAATGTAAGTACATAAACAATTTTTAGCCGAGTTTTAATTGCAAAATGTATAATCGAATAGTCCTATCAATGTTAAGATGAATATGAAAATTTTCATATATTTTCTTTTGTCCAGTCTGACGGAACTCAGGAATTATACGAGTTAAAGCGCTTAAATTTGGTATACAATTTATTTTTCACATACTTCTATCTATTCTAAGATTAATAAGAAATTTCTCATATATTTTCTTTTGTCCAGTCTGACGGAACTCAGGAATTATACAAGTTAGAGCGCTTAAATTTGGTATACAATTTATTTTTGAAATACTTCTATCTATTCTTAGATTAATATGAAAATATCATATATTTTCTTTTGTCCAGTCTGAAGGAACTCGGGAACTATACGAATTACAGCGCTTAAATTTGGTATACAATTGCTTCTTCATATACTCCTATCTATTCTAAGATTAATATGAAATTTTGTATATATTTTCTTTTGTCCAGTCTGAAGGAACTCGGGAACTATACGACTAATAGTGCTCGAATTGGGTGATGCCAAAGAACAATTAATATTATTTAATGCTTCAAGTATATATGCTTTCACATCCTTAAACTAGCTCCAAAAACTTGAGATGCTTTAAGAACTTAAGTTTTCTCCTAGTCCTATACCAACATATGTATATATAACTATATCTTTTAGCTTTCAATTACTTTAGTCTTCATTAAACCAATTCATTGCACATTTTTAGAAAACTATTTAACTTTGATTTCCATATTCAAATGTTTTAAATTTTTCAAATATATTTTCAACTTTTGCTTTTAAAAATAATTTTTAGCTGCTTTTCATGTAATTCGATTAAAAAATTGTTTATTCAAAAAGTTGCGCCAACTGAAGCCAACCAAAGCACTCATTCTATATACAGACAGCGCTCCCCTTTCGCTTTCTCTCCCTCTCCCTCTCTCTCTTTATCTCCCTTCGCTACTTTCCACTCGCTCTCTTTTGATGCATCGACGCGCTACATTTCAAGTTAATCCATTAGATGCATTGCATTTTTAATTTGACATTTACAACACAAATTTTCAACCATCATCAGCAGCAGCAGCAGCAACAACAACAACAACAACAACAATTACAACAATTGATTTAAAGTTTTTTTTTTTTTTTTGGTTATATTTGAGTAGCCAGAGAACTAACCAGGGGAATCGTCCACAAAATAGTTTAAATATTAAATTAGTGCATTCGCAGGATTTAAGCACACACAGTGAAGTACTCACACACACACCTACACACACACACCTACACACACACACCTACACTCACACACACACACACACCTACACACTCACACACCTACACACATGCCACAAATCCATTGGGTGCTTGCAACGGCTGCACACGGTTGTGGCCGCTAGATGGCGCATTTGCATTCCCGATTTGAGGGGGGGGGCGTTGTGAGGGCGATGCTAGGTGGTGGGGGCGTGGCAAACAATCCACTGAATTATTCATGCGACATTTGAGGTTCGCAATTGAAGCGTTCGCTAATATTGTGAAGCGATTGCCAAATTGATTGAGGCCAAAAGTAGTGAGAGCAATGGGGGCGTGGCAATTGATGGGCGTCGGAGGCGATGGAGGGCACTTTAAAGTGAACGGAGCTAAAATGAAAATTATAGAAAAATATAAATTTATATATATTTTGATTTAAGCGCTTTAGCTTTTACATCCAAAAGTTAATTCATTTTATTGAAAGTGCATAAAGTGAGACTTAGAAACTAAAACTAACAACTAACTAAATAATAAATGTAGATTAGTGCTAAATAATTGACAGCATTTCAATTAAGGTTAAATCAAATGTTTATGGCCAAAAATAACACTATTGAAGCTTTTTTTTTTTAAATGATTTAAATATTGATTATTAATTATTAATATAATTATTTAATTAATCATGAATTTCTATGTATATATACAAGTGTTAAAATAGTTGTTAGAAAAAATATATATGTACAAAATGAAATATATATAAAAATTCTATTATATTTCTAAAGGAAAAAACATCTTGAATATATAAAATAAAAAAGATAAATAAATAAAAAAAAAAAAAAATTGTTCAAAAATATTAATTAAAATAAGTTAAAATACATATATATTTACAAAATTAAACTTAAAAAATTATTGTAATAAAAAAATATAATATATTTTCCAATAAATAATTATAATAATAATTAAAAAAAAAAAAAAAATAATAATATTAATAATTGAAAAACTAAATACATAATATATATTGTCAATGTCAATGTTCTATCAACAAACAATAATTGATGGAAAAATAATAAAAATTATATTATTAAAAACCAATAATAATTATTTTCAAAGTAAACCAATATGGAAATATTCAGATATTTCAATTAGAGAATAAAAATAAAAAATAAATTAAAATATATATATTTTTTATATGTTTCAAGCCAAGATAACTTAAACAAGAAACATTCAAATCAATAAAGTTCAGCCCAAATTACATGTAAATAATTTCCCTCATGTTATTGACCTGACATCAAATGATATTCCTTAAAAAAAATTCCGATAAATCGACTACAACATTTGCATGCCCAAAGCAAAGTTTTCGTTGGCTTATGCAATTAGAGACTTCAAAGTCGGCTATTAAGTAGCTGGAGCTGCTTTAAGGGGGGCGTGGCTAGAGAACAGTTTAGCTTAAGTGGGCTGGCGAGCTCATAAATGTCTGAATGTCCAGACGAATGCTTGGAAAAGAGGAATTCGCAGAAAACATTTTTAGTTTTTGGTTCACATGTAAATTGCCACGCCCCCATTTACCACCATGTGGGTGTGTTGTTGGCTCGATTGTTGCTGGCCTTGTGCAAATTGGCCAGCAATGTTGGCTAATTGTGCCCAACCGCCGGAAAAGCTAAGAAAAGCCAACACACACATAGAGAGAGAGAGGGAGAGAGAGAGAGACAAAGAGAGAGAGAGAGAGAGAGAGACAATTAGCCAATGCTAAAAATTGGCCAGGTGAGAATTTTCGCGATGAGCCGCGTCCGGCCTTGCCTTGCCTTGCCTTACCTGGCCATGTTTGGCCATATCAACAATTATGGCCAACAAGCACATTTTGCTAATTGCCAGCCGTCTGAATGGGGGCCTGGGGGCCTGTGGGAATGGGGGACTTAACCAGCCCAACAACAAAAACACTTGGAGAGAAATTAATAATTTCGTTTTTTTTTTTTTTTTGGGTGTTTTAATTTGGACATTTTACGTGTGCGAAATAGCTAAGAGCAGAAACCAAAGTCAAGGCAAAACCAACGAGAGACCAAGTGAAATGGAAATTGCGAAAATGCGAAAAATGCTGAGCTCGGCGAAATCTTTGCTCCTGCGTTGAAGGAAATTGAGGAAATGCCAATGCGAACCACTCGAACTATGCACATCGACTGCATAATTGGATCTGAGCTGCTTCAAATCCAGCTTCCTGCTTCCTCCTCCCCTGGCACCACTCCATGTAGGCTAGTGTAGCAGCAGCTGTATTAGTGGGTGTGGCAAAAAGGGGGCGAGGCATCTGCAGCTGGCGCTCAATTAGAGCGAGTGGCTGGACTGATTGAATCGTCACGAATGGACTGCTACAGCGTGTTGCATTATCAACAATCTCTCTCTTACTCATTCTCTCTCCATCTCTCTCTCTCTCTATCTCTCTGCACATCTCCAGCTGGCTATCTGTTTAACTTGGTTTGCCGGATCCACATTAGTCAAAGTTCTGGCCAAAAGCGTCTAATTTTTTGTGCAAACTTTGACTGCCAGCGCAACACATATACACACACACACACACACACACACACACACACTCATACTCACACACACAGACATGCCAACACATCCTGTTGTAACATCTCTAACCAGATTCCATCTACCTTCGTCCTTTGTTTGCCTATTTTTGCAACAAAATCCTTCTGTACGAAATCGCTCTTGAGTTCAGCTAGGAACTACTTCTTTTTTAGAGGGTATATGGACTATATAGTGCGACTTGGATAGACAAAGAGAGAGCTGGATAGACGAGAGAGATGTCAAGTTAGATAGTTAGTTAGATGGATAAACGACTGGAGAGTTAAATGGATGAGTGGATATATATATATATATGTAAATAAACAGATATAGTTATAGATGGATAGGTAAATAGATAGACGCTAGATGCATTGTATATAGCATAACGATATTTGAATAGATCGACAGATAGATTGAAATATACAAATATGTGGGGATATGTAGCTATAGATATACATATATATGGATAGATGAATAACTAGGCGGATAAATTTATTATAGATAAATTGTAACAAAGATAGAATAGATGGATAGAAAACTCCCCCAATTATAAACTGCTAGATGGCCAGGTTGATAGATGGATGGAGTTAATAAATTAATAATTAATAATAGCTAAACAGATTTGTGGATAAATGATTCGACGGTTAAGTGGATTAGCTATATGAATAAATTAATGATTTATAAATGGATGAAAGTAAGCAGATCGATAAGTGAATAGATTCCTGATAGATAGATAGATGGATAAATTGATATATGGATACCTTGTTAAGTGAATGGATAAAGTAATAATTTATAAATGGATATATGTATATAAAGACTGATATATAGAAATATGGATAAGTGGATAAATGACTGGATAGATCGATGGGCTTATGATAGGTAAACAATTGGAAATATTTATTGACATATATTATAGATAGCTAAAAATACGAAGATGAATACTTTTAGGATGACGGATAATTGACAGATAAACAGATGAATATACAAATAGATGGATACATGTATAGATATATGAGGATTTTGTAATAATCTTAAAAGATTTACTTAATACTTTTACTTGAAAAGTAAATTTAATAAAAATCAATTTCATGGCAATTGCTGAATGTATTTAAATTTATAATAGTGTGTATATTTTGGGTATAGCTAATGATTTAATTTTATAATAATTATTTTTTTTATTATATTCTCTGCTGCCACTTTAGAGAAAAGGGAGCAAAAAGATGCTCTGGTGCTTCCTAATAAAAATTAATGAAAAAAAAAAAAAACACTTTAGGGTATTCACAAGTCGTTCAGCTGCTCATTCATAATGACATTGAGCAAATTGTTTCGACTTGTCCACATTTGTCTGCGGCCAATACAATTTTTGGCACGCCTAAGCCAAATTAATTAACTGCTGAACAGGGAACGATACAAGTGAGGGCAGCAGCAGAGGTGAGAGGGGGGCGTGGCAGGCAGAGTGTCTCTGTGTGCAGGCAAGCGATTGGCAATGAGCAGTTACCGTTATAAGCCGCCTCGACATGCGGCAGAAACGAGCCAAAAGCTGTAGCAACAGCAGCAGCTGAAAACCAGGTTTCAGTTTTAGCTTCTCTCTCTTTTTTTTTGTTGTTTATGTTTTTGGACACAGACCAAAGACCAAGACGAAGCCGGCAAATCGAGTGTGCGTGCGTGTCTCTGAGTGTGTGTGTGTGTGTGTGTGTGTGAGTTGTTTTCGGCCTGTGGCAGCTTTTGGCGACTGCAACTGCAACTGCATCAAAAAGCACCGTTATGTGACCTCATATGTGGGCAACAAGCAGCCACTGAGCCATCAGCAGCAGGAGGAGGAGGAGGATGGGGAGGATGGGGGCCTCTATTGGCCAGAGCCGAGTCTGTTATTGATACCTCAAGTTTGGCGCTGAGCTTTGCCAAATTGCCAGACGGCAACGAGTCGACGGCGCAAATTGAGCAACTTTCTGGTTAGCGTGAAAGTGGACAAACAGGGCCGGCCACAGCCACAGCCACAGCCACAGCCACAGCCAAACAAACACACGAGCCTCCAAAGCAGCCGGCCATTTAGCAAAGAGAGCGAGGGAGGGGGAGGGAAGGGGCAGGAGGAGGCAGCTAGGGATTTTGGTGCAAAGGGCTGACACGCGTTTAAAACAGTGGCAGCAACAGCAGCAGCAGCAGCAGCTACTGTGGCTAACGGCAGCTGCAACACTTTGGGAGTTATCAGCCAAAGTCGTTGCTGAACGATTAAAAAAGGGAAGCGAAAATGCGAAGCAGAAGCTGGAAAAATGGAGAATACCAAAGAAAGATTTTGCCATATAAACTATGGTCAGGTCAAGTCAATATTTTATATTAACTATCACAGCCTCAATGCCTTTGTTGCTCTGGCATTAAATCAATTGTTAATTAGAATTAATTCTATTGACAATTAAATAAATAAATAAATAATAATATTAACTATCAAAAATATTTATAAAATTTGTAGTCCAATTTTATATTGTTAAAAGTCTCGAAAATTTCTGTATAAGCTAAAAATAATCATACAAAATTTTAGACATCTTAAAGAGGCTCGTGGTAATGGATGCTAGATAAGTGCAGTATATATATGAGATATAAGAATATTGAAATAAAATTGAAATTGAAAGAATATTGAAATTAGAAATAAGAAAAGGCAGCAAAGAAAACTAAGAAAAATTATTAGCTATGTAACTGAATGCATATGAAAATCATAATTCAAATTCCAGCTTAGCTTATGGATGTTGTAGAAAATTTTGATTACATTAATCCTGAAAGGATTATAAAAATAATATTGAATATTTTGATTTCAATAATTTCTGAAAGGATTATGAAAATAATATCGGAATGAATAAATGAAAATTCTTATAAATAAAATCAAGATTTTTTTTTGTTTTTTTTTTTTTTTTTTTTGTTTTTTATATCTGTTATAATTTGCTGAAAGCTGAAATTTTTGTTCTTCCTTAAATTATTCATAAATTTTTGTGCATTGTTCTACGTAAGCAGCAATTTCTATATTTGATAACATGGCCAAAGGTTGCGTATTCAATAATCAGACTTTAATTTAGTAAGCTGTCGCCTTAGAAAAATATTTGCCGAAATAGTTGCATAAGTTAGTGAGAGACCAACGGAGAATGGGATACATGTCTCTGAGTTGTCAAATTAATTTAAATGATGCCTCATTGACATTTTTCCTTATTGTAACAAGTCAATCTTCAGCGCTTAACATAAAATTTCATTTAATACTAATTTATTCGTATTAAAATAATTTATATATGTTTTTTGTATTAATTTATATATAATATTTTCTTCAATTGTTATACAACACTAACTTTACTTATAGTACAAAAAAAATCGCTTAAATTCATATAAATATGTAAAAAAGTATACTGTTTTTTTTTTTTTTTTTTTTTTTTTTTTTTTTGAATATAAGCAACAAGAGGAATTACATATTGAAGCAAACAAAATACCCTTTGGAAAAGTAAAGTTTTTTATAGACTTACTGAATTTTAACACGTTTTGTATTAGCTTCGATTGTCGCTAATAAGACAAAAAACTATTCTTGATCAGCCTGAATAATCGAGGGGCATCATGAATGAACAAATGTTACAGACTGAATTCGAGCGCGTGAAAGTTCTATAAGGTAGGCTTAGCTATAAAGTGAGAGCTTTCTAGATACTTTACGATGCCTAGGCGAGCCTCTTATTAATATATATATATATATTAAAATGAATATTCAATCATCTTTATAGTCTGACTTTATTTTAGATAAATTTTCCAAGAGCAACATTTACAAGCTTTACTAAAAGTACCTAGTGTTCATTATCATTATCATCATTACCATTATCATCATCATCATCACCCACATCATCATCATCATCTTCATCATCGCCAGTCTAGCAGGGATTGCGTTTTTGATAGTATCGCCTTTCATTCCGTTGCCAAACACCTTTTGCTTAGCTACCCAACTCAAAGGCTTCGTCTGGTGTGTGAACCTCGCGTGAGGTGGAAACCCTACAAAAAGCGTTGAGCTGCCTCGATGGAATGTGTGCAGATGACAACCCTGTTTGTAGCTGATGTTGTTATTATTAAGTTGAACACTTGTTTATGCAACTGGTGAGGTTGCCCCTTTCCCCTTTGTCGACTGTGCTTAGAAATTTTGATTTTGTTTATTGTGCGGGGGTTGCTCTGGAGGGTCGAAGGGTTGAGGGTTGCCCACCTGCAACTGCTCTGTGCACGGGCAGCAATTGAAACCCTCCGTTGCTTTGAGCGAACCTGCCTCAGTGCTCACCCTCGGAAGGAAGGAAGAAGTCAGCCAAGCAGCACAACGTCCAGCTCAACAAGTTCCTGGCCATTGCCAGCTGTTGGCTATTGTTTTAAGTGGGAGGGGGGAGGGAAGAGGTGGGGAGTAGAGCTCACTTGGTGTCGTCTCTGCATGTGTGTGTGTGTGCACGAGGGTGAGTTGAATGCTCGACTGTGGGAATTTCTCAATTGCTGGATGGTTAATAATTGCTATTGTTGGCTTCTTCACCTCTGCAGACGAGGGGTGAGGGTCACTCCCCTCTCCCTCTCCCCTCTCCCTCTCTCTCTCCCTCTCCCTCTCCCCTCTCCCCTCTCTCTACGGTTGCGGGTGTCTGCGCAATTGTGCGTAACGTGTTAGTCTCGACTCTTGCTCTGTCTGTCTTTCTGTGTGTGCGACTTCATTTGCGGTTATATTGTAAATAAGCAAGCAGCTTGCTCTCTGCTACTCTTGCAACAAGCAACAAGCAACGAGCAACATGCAGCAAGTGGCAATTGGCAAGTGGCAAGTGGCAAAGTGCATTTTGAATTTGTGGCTGTAAATTTCGCCTCACGACATGTCTTGAATTTTAGCTACGAAAATAGTGCCAGCAACTGCAACTTAATATGCCACGCCCCCCCAGCAGCTTCTCGCACCTCTCTCTCTCCCTCTCGCACCTCCCTTTGAGCGTCGCACACTTTGATTAATTGCTGTCTGCGGTTGCATAGCTCGAATAACCGAAACAACAATTTCAAAGTTCGAACTCAACCTGCACTCTGAACCCAGCTTGAGGGCGCTTGGGCCAGAGGGGCGTGGCTGGCATGGCGCCAGGTGTGGCGGCAACATCAAGCAAGTTTTGTAAAGTTATGTGAGCCGTGGACGCTAACCCCAAAATCTCTTGGGGTCAATTCAAAGTGATCCACTTGCCTCGGAGCCGAGAGCAAATATTGAGAAACTTTCATTATCGACGCCATCGGATCTTTATGGAGTGCGTAACATGACGTTAAATCGTAATTATAAAATCATTTGGATTTGAAAATCTCCTTTCATAATGAAGGTTCCAGCTGCTTAGCTGTGGGCTGCCTAATTGTTGACTTGTTATTTAGATATGGCAGGGAGATAAACAAGTAAGAGCTGGTGAGGAGTGGTGATGGATGGGAAGGTAGGAGTTAGGTATTCATATGGGGTATACTTTTGATAGTCATCACAAAAATCCTCATTGCTAATTTAGAGTGCTTTAGATCAGTTGGATGAGTTGAAAATCAAGTAGAAATATTTATTTTTTATCAATGATAAGGAATAAAAAATAATGAAATGAGTTATCAGATGTAATCTTCTTATATGCATCCATCCATCTCCTTATAATCCCTACTCGATGATGTTTGTTCCATGCTTCATGTTCCATATTTTATGTACCATTTTCCATCTTCTCTGTTTTATGTTCCTTGTTTCATAATCCTTGTTTCATGTTTCATATTCTGTGTTCTATGTTCCATTCTATGTTTCATCTCCCATGTTTCATTTTCCATGTTTCATGTTCCATGCTCAATATATCATATTCCAGGCTTCCTTCTGAATATTTCATGACTCATATTCTATTTCCACCGTCCATCCTTCTTGTTCCATGTTTCATTTTCTATTTTCCATCCTCCAGCTTCCATCTTTCATGTTCCATTTTTCATGTTCCATGTTCTATTTTCCATGTTCCATTCTATGTTTCATCTCCCATGTTTCATCTTCCATGTTGCATGTTTCATGTGTCATGTTCCATGCCAGGTTTCCTTCTGTATGTTCTATGTTCCTCCGTCCATCTTTCATATTCAGTGTTACATGTTTTATGTTCCATGTTCCATTTTCCATTATCCATCTTTCGTCTTTCATGATTAATGTTCGAATTTGCATGTTTTATTTTTCACGTTCCATTTTCCATGTTCCATCTCCCATGTTCCATCTTCCATTTACCATCTACCATCTTCCGTCTATGTTCCATTTCACATTTTCCTCGTTCCATGATCTATCTTCGATATTCCATGTTCCATGTTCCATGCTCTCTCTTTTATCTTTCATCTTAATGTTTTCTATCTCCCATCTTTTAGGCTCTCTTTTATCTCATCATCTTGAATTTTAAATTGATCTATATTAAATTTTATTTTTGTAAATTCCCAAATTCTAAAACCTTATTAGATGAAGCAACCCATAGAAATTAGAAGATTTTTCGTTTCAGATTTCTCGATGCCATTAAAAAACCATCAAAATTTTGGTCTTGGATCAAAACACGCAATTGCCATTAGCTGCAGTTGAGTAGCCCAACAATATTGCTCTCTCTCTCTCTCTCTCTCTCTCTCTCTCTCTCACTCTCACTCAACCTATATCTCTCTCTAGCTGCCCTTACCCTCTGGTAAAGCGCTTCCACTTAGAGCAAACGACAAACTTCCTTTTTGTATTACTTTGTATTTTATTTTTCTTTATTGTAATAACAAGTGAAAAAGGGTGGAGCGCTCGTAATTATCAGCATGATAGCAAAATTTGTAGACCGATAATTATTTTCCCACTATTTTCCAGCTGTGGCTGAGATAGAGTCAAGTCAAGTCGAGTCGAGTCGAGTCGAGTCGAGTTGAGGCGAGGCAGGAACTCCATGGCAAACAATATAATTAATAACATGGAAAATACATAATGAAATTATTATCTTACCGTAATGTGAAATGATTATCGCATGTGTGTGTCTGTCTCCCTCTTGCTCTCACCCTCTCTCCCTCTCTCTCTCTCTGTTATATAGTGTGTGAAGAGTGAACAAGACAATGGCTGCTACTCAAGTTGAACTCGAGCGACTTTGACGCGCATCGAAATGCCATTTGATGACGACGAGACGATGGGACCCTAAAGTGCGGCAAGGAACCCACATTTATGAGGTAGGTGTACTTAGGGCTAGGTCAGTGCCGGTTGCCTCTCCCACTCTCTTCCTCTCTCTCTCTCTCTCTCTCTGTCGTCTTATGCAAAGCGTTGGCGTCTGCTCTCCGGCGTAAGCGAAGCGTAACGATTGACGCGACTTTGAAACGGTTTCCAGTTGCTTCTGCTCTTGGCTCTTACCTCTTAACTGTTGGCAGTTGGCAGCTCAACAGTTGCGGCCGCTTGCATTTCCAGCTACGAAACTGAACTACGATTTGAAAACTCCAAATGCACTGGGCGAAAAAAGGATACAGCCATATTTTTCAGGTATCTCTGAGCAATTTTATTAGACTAAAAAAACATCTTTGGAAAACTAATGAATTTATTTTTGTATAATGAACACGGTATTTTTTTTTATTCAAATTTTTTTCGTGAACTAAAAATATTCTTTGGTGGACAAGAAATTATGCTATTTTAATTAACAAATTATTTTTAGATATTTCAGAAATTTAAGTTTTTTAAATATCCTGAAAGCTTAAATAAGTCTTTTTCTTTTGTTAAATTATTTCTTATTGATAAACAAAATTTGATAGGGCTTTATTGTTACTAAATTTTTATCAAAATCTAATTGGTTTCCCAACGATATAAAATTATAAATAATTTAAGATTTAGATTTAAAGCATATTATATATTTATACTATATTTATAGAACCCAAAATATAAATATAAATCTAGTATAAATATGTAATATTCATCAAAGTGTTTTTTTTTTTACCTCTGTTTTAAGTATATTATTTTTTATATTTAAGTATTAATTCAAAATTCAAAATTCTTCTAGAGGAATTTAACATGTATAGATTTAGTTTTTATTATATATAAAATATAAAATATTATAAATATAATTTTTATTGCCATTTATTTAATCGAATTTTTGGTTTTCTTAGGCAGTTGTCATTAACTCTAAATATATCTATTTATAAATTAATAATTTTAAATCATTTCAAAATATTCATCTTGTTAGAAATTATGAAATTTCTTAAATGTAAAATAAATAATTTCATCTACTTAGAAATTAAGAAATTTCATAATAATTATTATTATTATTATTCATTAATAAATCAAAAACTCGTTAATTCTTTAATAGTGTATAAACTTTTTAGTTACTTTGTCTGTCTAACTGGCTTATTTTAATTAAAATACAGTAAAATGAATATATATATCTACTTTAAGCATCTGTTAAGATATCATTAGAAGTATCCCCACCAACTGCACACTTGTTTCTCTCAGTGTAAAATCGGCTCAGTGCCTGGCTTGGGGTTGTCGGTTCGCTGGCGGTCAGGTGGGCAGTTTCAATTTCTGATGACTGGCCGAGCGCCTCGCAGTTATGTCAGAAGGTTGCGGCGGCTTCTTCAGCCAAGCGGAAGTTGATTTATTTCCCTCCGCGCTTCGGTGAGAGAATTTTCACAAATGTGTTGCATTGTTCCTGAACCACACCTACAACAGCCGATAACAAATGAAAGAGAGAGGGAGAGAGAGACAGAGAGAGAGAGAGAGAGAGAGAGAGAGAGAGACTTGGAAAAAAGGTAAGAAAAGCTGAAGAAACCAGTTGGCAGCGCGTTTCTTATATTTAACATAATTTGAGACCTTCGGAAAATTGTTCAAGCAGAACTTTTGCCTTTGGGACTCATATAAAATTAAGAAATATTTGTAATAATTAGCTTAGAGCAGCTTTTTTCTTACCATTTCTACTTTTATTATTCTTCATTCTTCATTCTCTGTTCGCTGTTCCTTCCTTTGGTTATTCTGGCAATTTCAATTTTAATTTCAATTTCATTTCGGGCACAAAAGGTCTCGCACAGGCAACCGCAGAAAAAGAATAAAAGGAGAGAGAAGCAGAAAAAGGTAATTGAAGAAGTCAAGAAATTATTAAAAACTAAAAATTATTCTACTGTTTCTCTCTCTCCCTCTCTCTCTCTCTCTCTGTTGCCAGCTTTTGTCATCGAGCTGCTCAATTTATGCGTATTGCCAATGAACATTAAAGCCGGGAGTCGAGTTGAGATCCGATGAGGTTCTTGACGAGCCGATGCCCTGTACATGTGTTAGGTGTCTTAGATGCAGGAGGAGCAACAGGTGGTGGAAGTTAGTGAGAATTCTGGACTTGCAATTCAAGCTAAGATTTCTTATATCAGGGAATAGAGTCAAATTTAATTTAATATATTATTATCTCTCTAGTTCATTGACTAAAAATGTATTTACTGAGTCTTATATATGAAAGTCTTTTTTGTTTTTTTTTTTTTTGGTTGTCAAAAGAGGAGAAAATGAAAGATTGTCTTTTTATTTATTAATTACATAGTATTAATGCGTCAGGTCATTTTTATATATCTATCATATATCTCTGTTATACCAATTGTGACATACATCTATAGATTATTCACTTGTTATACTCGTTCATAAAATGAAAATGTAGATTGGATTTATTCAAGGACCGTCTTGCTATCTTTTGTTATGATTCTTCATCGGTCTCTCTGTCCGTCCAACTGTCTGTTCGTCTAACTGTCTTTCCCAATGCCGATCTGTCCTTACGACTGTCTGTCTATCTGTCCGTCTGTATGTCTGTTCTTCCGATTCTCTGTCTTTCCGTCCAACCGCCTATATATCCGTGAAATTGTCTGCGCTTTCGTCCGTCGCTCATCTGTCTGTCCGTCTATCTGTCTGACCCACCATTTGTCTATCCTGCCTGTTCAGTCGTCTACTTTCGCGTCCGAATGTCCATCGTCTCTCCGTCTGTCTGTCTTACCCCGTCTATCTGTCGTTCCGAATGTCCGTCCGTCAGTCTGTTTGGGTTTCCAACTGTCTATTGTCTGTCTTTCTATCCGTCCGTCTGTCTTTCCGTCCGTCTGTCTTTCCGTCCGTCTGTCTTTCCGTCCGTCTGTCTTTCCGTCCGTCTGTCTTTCCGTCCGTCTGTCCGTCCGACCATCTATTGCCCATCCATTTTAAAAATTCTGTAAGTGTCCCTTCCCTTGCAGGCGTGGAAAATGAGTTGGATCAGCCACAACATTCAACTTTTTTGTAGACCTTTCTTTCGTGAGTTGTTGAAAAATGATATTTCAACACCTTCTGAGGGACATCAGAAATCGGAAAGTCCTGTATATTCTACAGATTTATATCTTGAAAGTGGAAACTTTTTGTCCTTACTCTTTTGATTAAAAAGAAAGCAATATATTTATGTGACAAATCGGATAACTCTATAACAACTATTGTCTAATATTTTGTAGCTAGAGCGAATCAGTTTCTTCAGATTTTCACATCATATTATATTGGGCTTATGCATCTCTTATCCACCTGTTACATATTGAATTCTTGCCCCCATCAAATCCACTTCTCTAATTCATACAGCTTACAGGGCATCAGCTACGAAATTGCTGTTGAAAAATTGAAGTTGCCATCGAGCAATTGGCCAAATCTTTGATTGGCTTACAACAGCGACTGCAGCGTCTCTGTTCGAGGCACGCTTCCCACCTGCCACCTACACCATATGGCCGTGCAACGTGGCCTCTACCCTCTGCCCCTACCTAGTGCCCCCTGCCTCTTGTCCCTTGGCCTCTTGCCTCTTGCCTCTTGCCTCTTGCCTCTTGCCTCTTAAGTTCTCCTAAGAGTTTCAAGCATTGCATTTCACTTGGCATTCGGAAATTCATTTAACTTTTGTTGTTGTTGTTGTAGCTGGTGGAGCTGTGTTCTCCTGTTTTTCTTTTTCATTGCTCCATTATACGTTAGCATTTTCCTTTTCTTTCGCTCGCTTTCTTACGCTCTATATATATATATATATGTTTTCTTCTTCTTCTTCTTTTTTTATAAGCATTTTTCAATCGCATTTCGATGCGCATTTTCATTTGGGGTCAAGAAAAATCCATTAGCAGTCGGTGGAAGTTAAATAGAATCCATTAGCTGCTGCCGGAGAAGTTGTTGCCTTTCTTATTTGTTGTTCGCTTTGCTGTTGCTGCTGTTGTTGTTGTGTAGGTGGTGTTTGCTGCTGCTGCTGCTGCTGTTCCAGCAAATTGTAATAAAGCTTGCGCCTGCTTTGTGGCCCTGGCAAAAAAGTAAAAGGCGTACAGCCTGGACTTTGCCCGCTCACTGAAAAGTGAAGGAAACGCACGCAACACTCAAACATTTCTCTCTTTTGCTGCGGCCTTGCTCAAATTTTGAGATGGGTTTTCTTCTTGGCAATTAAACTCATCTGATTTGGCTAGCTAAAAAAACGCCTTGCATCAGTTTTTTTTCGGTTTGAGCTATCTTAATCTTTTCATTACTTTCAATTATTTTAGATTGCCTTTTAAATAAAAAATTTGTATAATATATTTTTGTGTTTTTCGTGTGCGCTTAAAAGTATGCTACAGAATAATGCATTCAAAAGAGGGGTGATACAAATTTAGATCATGTGTGCACAGAGATGTACTAAAAGACGGCGTAAATTGCTTGAAGGTAAAATACAATGTATTGATTTTCTTATACTTATTATAGTAAAAATAAAAAAATAATTTTTTAAATAAGTAAAATCTAAAAAAATTCAAATTATTTATATATATATAATAGAAATAAAATTAAACAAAAATAAAAAAGCAATAGAAAGCACATAATCCAAAAATGTTAAATATGTATAACGATTAGTTCAAAACTTTCAGCTAAACTTAAAATTTAATCTAAAATAAAAAATGCATAAAAACTAAAATTAAAAAATAAAAACGAAAAATATATATAAAAAAACAATATATTAAAATATTATTAATAATTTTCAATAATATAAAATATATAAAATATTTAGCTAAACAAACAAATCAACTCTTAAATAAAACTCTATAAAATGTGTAAGGGAAATTTTCAAAGTTTTACTATAACCCCCCCAATTTCTATGCTGCATATGCATACAACGATTATAAGCCAAAATACAGCAATAAAATGCATATAATTCAACAATCCTTACCAGACAGTTGGCGTACCACATAAAGCACTTAAAGAACTGCTATAAAAGTGTTTCTCCAGATAGTGAGAAGGCGGGAGAGAGAGCGAGAGAGGGAGAGTGAATAAAAAAATGACTTAAATCACTTTGCAGGCATATCAAAGTTAAGCGCAAGTGTAGTTTATCAATGTGTTAGGCCGACCGGAAGCGACTGTCTGGCTGCCTGTTAGAAAGAAGTAGGAAAACAACTGGAAAACAGTGGAAATTGTGGAGAAAGCAAAGCCTACGGCTGGCCAAGCAGGCGCCGCCCGCTCGCTGAGTTGGCAGTGCTTTTGCTTTGGCTTTGGGTTTGCTTTATGTTTTGCACTGACATCGTGACATGCAGTTTGCAAGTGCTTTTCCTAAAGAAAATCTATTAACCTCCAGTGACATGTTACAACGCACACACACACACACACACACTGGCACACACACTCACTCACACACGCACAGCTAATGTGACACAATGCATATTTATGGGCTTGTCGATGGCGGCGAGTGAGCGAGCGAGCGACTTAAGCACAGCAGCTAAAAGTATGCAATGGTTTTTGTGGCTCGGTTTGCGTCTTGGCTAGATCTTAGATGATAAATCATAGCATACTATTGTGCGCGCTGTAATATTAATTTAGTTGCTCCTCCCATAGAAATCTTTTGTTTTTTGTTGTTTTTGGCTAGTGTTTACTGTACAGTAAGTTGGAATTCTGTTCGTTTTCTTTAACTAAAACCTAAATGAAAAAGGGAACTATAGAATAGCCTCAAAAATTATTGAGCAACTGTGAAAATGTGCGTGCAAAAGTCCTTTAATGGCGCTGCCTAGTTTTTTTGCACTTTTCCCTACTTGTTTTTTGGAGGCTGTCTGCGTGTGCCCGTGTGTTTGTGTGTGCGTGTGTGTGCGTGTGCGTGGCAGGCTTTTGCCATTGAAAATATGCTCACTCACTGCCCAGTCCAGTCGCAGCTGTCATGTGTAGCTTCACTCCATTGAGTGCCCTTCTGTCTCTATCTCTCCTTCTCTCTCTCCCTATATCCCTCTCTCTCTGTGTGTGTGTGTGGCGCATTTAACGCATTGTCCTTTTAGCCATATTGATGATGATGCCAAATGACATCAAATGGCATTGCCAACACCGTGGCAAGCCAGCAAAGCAAGGATTTCATGCTATCAGCTGCATGACTACAGCTGCTGCTGCCACGCAGTTATTGTTGTTGTTGTTGTTGTTGCTGTTGTTGTTGTTGTTGCTGTTGCCGTTGTTGTTGTCACAGTTGTTTCATGTTATGTTGCCATTATTTCGTGGATTTTTGGCTGCTTTAGCATTTCACTTTGATAGTCCAGGCGGGCGCACAAAAAAAAACCAAAGAAATGTCCTGGCTTGGCCTGGCCCTTGGTCCTTGCTGCTCGGTCCTTGGCTGGTAGCTTTTGCTTTATCTGCTGACAGTCATAAGTTTTGCTTTGCTTTCCATTTTTATTTCATTTATAAGCGCTGCCCCCCCCCCCCCCATCCGCCCGTTATCCGTTGGCGCTGTTCCTGCACACACACATCCGCCTCCCCGCCTCCCCGCCCGCCTTGAGCCGGCCCCTTTGTCCTCTTCCATCCCGTAACTCATCAACGCGCATATGTTCGCTGGCTTCTGCCTTGGCTTGGCCTGCTCTCCCTCTCTCTCCCTCTCCCTCTCTCTCTCTCTCTCTCTCTGTCTTTCTCTTTGCACAAATTTATTTTTATTTGCTACATTTTGCTATACTGCTACATCTCTCCTTTTCTCTCTCTCTCTCTCTCTCTCTCTCTCTCTCGCTCTTTGTGTGCATTTATTGTTGCTTTCCTGTTGCTGTTTCCGTTTGTTGTAAATTTTAGTGGATTATCCTGCTGCTCCTGCTCGAGCTGCTGCTGCTGCCCGTTTGAGTGAATTTATTCAAACTTCACTAAACACAATCAATTTACGAATTATTATTATGGCTACCAAGGCACACTCGCCCTCTCCCTCTCTCTCTCTCTCTTTTTTCCGTTCCCTGCCACGCCCACCCACTTGCCTGCTCAAGTTGTTGTCGCCTCTTTTGTTGTTGTTGTTGTTGTTCGCTTTCGCATTTATTGCATTTGTTACGCTTGAGCCGAGGCTGTCCGTTGGCAGCACTTTACGCTTATGATCTGCTTTAGCCTTTTCTCTCTCCCTCTCTTTCTGTCTCTCTTTGGCTAGTCGGTTCGGCCTCATTTGCCAGGCGCTTTTAGCTCTTCATGTTTATGATTTCCATTTGCTTTGAGTGTGGGCGGCGCGCACGTCATATGTTTGTGGGCGGGGCAGCAACAGCAAAAAAGGGGCAGCTCAGTGTAATTACCACTTAAATCGTGGCAGGCCTTCACAATACACACACACACACATATGCTAAAACAATGTGCAAAGTGTAATCATAATAAATAATAAATACATTTTATTGTTTAATGGATTGCAGTTACATTTCCTCAACTGTTTTCGTCTTGAATGTTTACTGTTGTTGTTATTGCTGTTGTTGTTGTTGTTGCTATTGTTGTTGTCACTGGCGTCGGCATTGGCATTAGTCACACTTTATTTATGAATTATGATACACTTTGCGCCCTGCAAATGGGTTAACTGGCTATGTGCGCTAAGGGCAGACGTTTGGGCTGTTGCAGGATTGAGCAGGATTCGATTTCTGTTAAGCTAGATAATATCTATATCGTATAATACTAGAAATCTACTTGACAAATATTATTGTGCAATATTAATTTGTGAGTCAATTAATGAACTAATTAATAACTAGCGCTGCATTTAATTTGCATAAAATATAATAAATAATAAATTATACAACTACATTATAATATCATAACAATAATTTATTAAATAAGTTAAGAATACATAAAAAAATTGAGGGATTAACACAAATTAAGATTATATTTCGCAAGCTGCATTCCCATTCTTAAAATTTATAGAACATACATCAATGCATAGAAATAAATTCAGATATATTAAAATAAATTTAAATACTTAAATACATGAAAAACAAATTAAAAAATTAATAAAAAAAAAATTAATAAATTAATAAATAAATATTTACTGCATATTTATCTCATATATTTTTTATTTACTCAATATATACTTATTTATTTTTAAGTTTTTAGTTTTAGTAATTATTTATTTATTTGATAAATAAATAAAATTAAAAACATAAAACAGTATTTATATTACATTTCTGAAAATATTAATAATTTTTGAGGTTTAAATACATTTTTTTTTTAGATGTGAATAATTATTATTATTATTATTATTATTTTTTTTAATATGTTATTCAAATTTATTTGATATAAATATTTATATATATATATTTTTAAATTAATTAACTTCATCATATTTCCATAAAACTAAATCAATTTCTTAGTCAACTTTCTAGCTTCAAAACAGAATGGAAACGAAACAGATAGATTAACCCAAACGCACACCAGATGGCGCTACAATCAGTTTCACAGCTCTCTCGTCAGCAACGTAAGTGTATTGGCCAAGTCGTTTAGGCCAAGTAGAGCACATTTAATGAATTTATTTCTATGCACGTATGTGTGAGTATTTGTGTGTTTGTGTGTGTGTGTGTCTCTGTGTTTCTGTGTGTGTGTGTGCGCGCTTCGGTTTTATTGTTCAGCACGGCCAACTCGAAATTTGAGTAATAATGATTTATTGCCTATTAGCAGTTAATTAGAGTTAAAAGACGGTCATCAAAAGGCTTAGCCCCGTGGCTAATGAAAAACTAAGCGGCCCCAAGAAACAGAATTCGATTTGAATTCCTTGGCGCAGCGGCTTTGAACTCGTTTCGTGCCATTAGGAAAAGCGAAAGCTCCTCAAGCGAAAAGTGCAATTAGGCCAAAGGAGCAGCAGCAGCAGGAGCAGCAGCAGCATTCGAGTTGGCCAATTTCACAAAAGCCCTGGCCAATTAAACTAATGCCTGGTCGAAATGTGCAGGCAAATTTGCAGAGGCCAAGCACAGGCACTGGACCAGAATCTTCTCTATCTCTCACCACTCTCTGCTCGCTCTCTCTCTCCCTCTCTCTCTCGCTCTCTTTGCTGTGGAATCATATCGAGAGAAATTAATACATCATCAAATAGAAGTAAGCCCCAAAGTTCCAGCCGGTCACATAAATAAATAATGCCTATTTATGTTTATTACACTCATAGCTGCTGGCGATGGCGATGGCAATGGCGAGACGTAGTTGGACCTCGTTCTTGGTACACTGCAAAAAAATACATATATATATATATATATATATATACATTAAGCTGATTTTCTATGATCTTGAGATTAAGCTTAATTGAATTTGACTTGAATTATTTATGTAATTTCGCGCTGAGAAATATTTGCAGTTAGCGTGAGGTGGCTTTAATAGGGAATTAAGATAGAGAAGGTACAAAGAGAGAGAGAGAGAGAGAGAGAGAGAGAGAGAGAGAGAGAGAGAGAGACAGAGAGAGAGAGAGACTGGGGGGGAGTCAGAGAGAAAAGGAAATAAGCAAAGAGCGAAAGAGTGAGGTAGACAAAAATGAAAGTAAATGAAGAAAGAGGGAGAGAGACTAAGAGAAATAAGCAGAGGGGCGAGAGAGAATTAGGCAGATATTGTGTGGTATGAACAAGAAAGAGAGAGGGAGAAAAATAAATATATGTAAATGTAATAAAATTGTATCTAGGCCTGGAGACAGAGAGAAAGAAAAAGAAAATAAAAGAAGAATGGGAAAAGTGAGAGAGATTTTTTTTTACAATTTTTCTGTGTAACAGTGATAGAGAGAGAATGATGGCAGAGATGGAAATTAGAGAAGATAGATTTAGAAATAGAATGAGAGGAAAAGAGTGAAGGAGACAAATGTAAGCAAAGGGAGATATAGAAAGAAAGAGAGAGAGAGAGAAAGAATGAGGGAGATAGAGAGAGGGAGAGAAAAGGAGAAGGTAAGAGACAGAAAAATAAACAAAGAGAGAGAGAGAGAGATAGAGAGATGGAGATGAAAGGGAAAAACAGTGAGAGAGAAAGTAAATTAAAGAGAGAGAGAGAAAGAAAGAGAGAGAGGGGGAGGGAATAATATAGGGAGATATTCAGAGAGAAATAGGCTCAGAGAGAGATGAATAGATTTCTATTTTTAATTAGATAATTAGATATTTAGATAAGATGTAAATACTGGCTTCTAGCCCACATATAAGTTAAGGTTTAGCGATGACTGCGCTATAGAGTCTTAGACAATAAGCTGCAATAAAAGAAAATTAAAAAAAACAAAAAATTTTTAAAATAAAAAAAAAGATTTTTATTATATCCATGTCTCTGTCTATTCCCAAGGCAGTATTCCTTTAAGATCTATCGCATTTATTTCTTACTTCATCTGCTTAATATTCTCGGCATGTCGCTTTCACCTTGTGTCTTTATATTCTTTTTATTATTAATCTATCTTCTATCTACTATATTTTCATACCTTCATCTGCTCTTTCATTCTCATCATTAGTCTTTAAAGAAGTCTCTGAAAATATATTTATAAATATTAATAGTTTCTATTTCATTCTCAGCTTCTCTGTCTTCACTTTATGCTCACATATTTTTCACAGTGTACTCACAATCATATCCCTATTTAGCTACAGCTGCGTCAGCTCTGTGCAAATGTGGATCCGTCTAGGCCCCAACAATTGGATTAGCATTTCTCATTGTTGCCGTAGCTGCTTCTCTCGGACAACTCACTCGCCTTACTACCCCCTGCCCCCTCCCCCTCCCACCACCCACCTTCTTTACCCTGCTCTCACGCAACCCTTTTGGCCGTGCAAGCAGCGACAGCCCCTTTTAACAGAGTTGTCATTGTTTTTTATGTCCCATATTGATATAGTCGGGCCCACGCCTCTCTCTCTGTGTGTGTGTGTGTGTGTTTGAGTTGGGTTAGGGCTTTGCTGGGGGATTTGGGGGCGTTAAAGGGGTGTGTGCGAAGTGTCATGTTGGCTAAATGTTTGGCAAATCCTTGACGCGTCACACAGGCAGTTGAAGTTTACGATAAATGCCTGCAGCTCAACGGCAGTTTGAGCGTCCATAATGCGCTCTAAATATTTCAGCTTAGCTCGTTGCACGCCGAAAACTTCCGTTTATAATGTGAACTTACGTGGCGGATTTCCACCTGCCCTTTACCAGCCAATGTTAGGCAGTTAGGCCGGTCGTCAAGGCAGTCAAGATTGGCATTAAATGGATAACAGCAGCAGGAGGTAGCAGCAGCAGCAGCAGGAGGTAGTCTGTTGCCTGCCTGGCATATTTCAATTCATGGCGTAATTGACAAACAAGTCCAAGCACCTCAACCCCTCTGCTCCCATTCACCCCTTCACCATCTCTGCTGGCATATAAAGCTCATTGAGTCATGTGAAAGCCCGTCGCTTTTAGCTGAAAGGCATCCAAAATGCCAAAGCTAAACACAGCCACGCCCCTCGAACATAGCTAATGCGCATTGTCGGGCAGCCGCGGGCCACGACTGAAGCTGGAGCTGGAGCTGGAGCTGGAGCTGGAGCTGCACCTGGCCAGGCCTGGGCAAACGGCATCGCCGTTCTAATTGACTTTGTGCGGATAATACCTTTTTGGCCAGGCTAAAGCCTCATCATATTACTTAACATGGCAACACACACCAGCCAATACACACCCACACACACACACCACTCTAAACATCAAGTGTGTAATTGGAAACGCAACTGCGTCGCGCGCTCTCAGCCAATTGCCAAAATGTTTTCAATACCCTCACTGCCAAGGGGTTTCATTGTGCTTTGATTAGGCCAAGGCTTTGTTATAATATCAAAAGTATTCTAAAGTCAGAGAGGGGTGGAGATTAAGTGAGAGATGTGTGGGACTGACACTATTATAATGTTATCCTCATTAAAGAGAAAGCTATCTAAAATATATTCCTGGGATACCTTCAAGAACTTGAGTGCTTAGCTTTGTTACTAATTAACATGATTATAGAATTATAGGCTTCTGGAAGAGTCTCTGGAGATATTAGAGCTGTGGGTATCTATAGACTGTAGTATATTGAATTTTAAGAATCTAAGACTTTATATTCATTCAAAATTATGAAGGAGTCGAACTCTAAAAATTTAGGAATTAATGTGACAGGAAATCAGTCTTTAAACTTTAAGAATACGGGACCATAGGACTTTAGATTTCAGTTCTTTAAGATTCGAGAGCATAGAGCTTCATAGCTTTAGATCACTCATAATATGTAGAACTTGTCGTTATTATATGACTCTTAAGCTTTAAAAACACGTCTAATCATATTTTTCTAGATTTGCTCTAACTAAAATATTAATACTTTAACTAGACTCTATAAATCTTAAACTTCAACATTCTATTATGATAAGGCTCTTTAGCTTAAAGACTCTTACGATTTACAACTTAAAATTTATAAGACTCAGAGTCTGGATATCTGGGAGTCTAAGTCTATGAATCTGGGCATCTAGAAATTAAGGAAAAGTGAAATCTGATATCTAGTTACACCTCAAATATCTGGTAATCGTAGACTTTGTCAGTTTTGGAATCCATGAATCTCTGTATATGGAAGTCTGGTAATAAAAGCATTTTCGAATACGCGAATCTGAAAATTTGAAAATATATTATATATACATATTATTTATATTTGGGAGTCATATATGCTAGAAATCTTGGATTTGGGCATCTAGATAAGAATCGATATTTGGACACTTGGGGCTTTTTAATAAATTTATAACTGAAGGAATTAACATTCTAGGTCTCAAAGAACTTAGTAATTTAGGAAGATTTAATAAAGGGAAATCGATCCCAGAAATGTAGAAATATAGAAATTTAAATGTTTGGGGCTCTATCAACACAGTTCATATGAGCGTTCGATTACTGTACTTAAAGGTCTTCGAGCGAGCATCTCAGTTCAACTAGATGTAAACCGAAATTACTTGAAGAGCAGATTCTAATAATATGTTAGTAAACATATTATAGAGAGCTGTTAGATGTTAATATGGACTGCCGTTAGTTGTGTCAGAGCATTTAAGCATCAGTTTTATTGCTTTGTTTTTGTTGCCCCGTTAGATGTTTAGTTTTTCAATTCAATTAAATGCGCTCCACAATTTCGGCACAATCGCTGTTTACACACGGACAGAGAGGAGAAAGAGAGAGGGAAACGAAGAGAGAGAGAGAGAGAGAGAGAGACAGGTAAAGCAATAGTGCTGGATATTTTTATGGCATTTACTATTGGTGGCTCGTTGGCCAGTTTAAGTAGCCAACGGGCTGCGTTCGTCGCTCCGCTCTGGTTTTTCGGGCAGAAAACTTTGTTAACTGGCAGGCAGCTCGCTTGACAATATTTGCTGTTGTTGCAGCTGCTTTCTGTTGGCTTTGGCAATTGAATTTAAGTGCGTTTGCAACCAGCCAACAGCAACTGGCAACAGCAACGGGCAACAGAGGCAACTGCCATTCAGCTCTGGTCACACTTTGTGGCAGCAGCAACAAAATATGTTGCATCGTTTTTATTTTTCTTGTCAGTTTTCTGTTTTTTTTTTTTTTTTTTTTTTTTTTTGGGGGTTTTTAGGTTTATTTTGTGCAACATTCCACAGTTCACATTTCACATTTCGCATTCCACATCATCATCAATTTTCATTGTAATGCGATTAGGAGCAGCGGAAACTTGGCCAGCCAAAACGGAATTTTCGTGCCTAACATCATTTTGACCCCAGCCAAAAAAAAAAAAAGAAGGAAAACAGTAAGAACGTTGCATTTGAGTGCTACCGACTGCTAAAATACTCATTCAGAGATGAATTCGTTTTGGTGAGGAAATCAGGCAGAAGTCCTGCTTTGACTTAACTGGAGCTCCAGCAACAACTTTTTGTTGTTTTGTAAGAGTCAAATGTAAATCATTTTTGATTACAAAGTCTACAATAATATTATCATCAAATTTCAAGTTTCTTATTGAAAACATGTGGAAGCTAAAAATTCTCCCGACTACCAAAATTTTTGGTGTGTTCTTAGAAAGCGTCTAGAGTAAAGAATAAGCCTCTTAAGCACCTGAAATTACAGGGTACCTCTGATATGCCACGCCTCCAAAGAGGTGTAAAAATTAGTTGTGGTTGATTGATAGAGGAAGGCCAAGCTTAAACTTTATGGAAATTCAAAGACCATTGTTTCTGAACTAGCGGAAATATATAGGGCATATCAGGACGATCCTAGCCAATTATCAGTCGAGGATATGCCCGAAAACATATGCATATGTATTGAAAAAAAAAAAAAAATAAATAAATAAAAAAAAATAACAAAAAAAAAAAAGATAAATAAATAAATAAATAAATAAATAAATAAATAAAATAAAAATAAATAAATAAATAAATAAATAAATAAATAAATAAATAAATAAATAAATAAATAAATAAATAAATAAATAAATAAATAAATAAATAAATAAATAAATAAATAAATAAATAAATAAATAAATAAATAAATAAATAAATAAATAAATAAAAAATAAATAAATTCAAATCTAAGAATATTAATATTAATACACATACATATATGTAATTTACAAAGATATTAGATTTTTTTTGTATTTTTTTTAAATGTAAAACTAGATTAAGCTGCCATTAAAGGTAGCAGTAAGCTCGTTATTAAAATATAAAACTTAAAAAAAAAATGTATTGATGGACGGAAGGACTGAGGAATGGAAGAGCGGACAGACGGAGGGGCGAAAGGACATACTGTCGGAAAGCAGATTGGACTTTCCACAAAACCAATATACCCTTTCAAAATAACCCACTCTCCCTCTCTCTCTCTCTCTCTCTCTCTCTCTGTCTCTGTCTCTGTCTCTCGCAGCAATTGCTGTGTTACCGCGAGCATTTATAAATGATGAGAGCGCGCGTTTTGCAAAGTCTCCCCAAAATCTGCTCCCCCTGCCATCGCTCTGCTCCTCCTTGCCCCTCCCCCACCACTCACACTCTGCCGCCCAGCATCTGTTTCATGTTGTTGGCGTATCATTTTTCTATGGGCCATGTGTAATTTATGCCCCATTTGTTGTTGCCGCCGCTGCTGCTGCCGATGGTTGCTATGCCTTTCATATTTATATATATACTATATATGTATATATCTATATATATATATATTCCATATTTATTGTGCGGCCATTTTGCCTATAATCTTTTGGGCAGCTCCATTGTTTGGCCACTTTTATTTTTCTCTCTCTGTTTTGTTTGATAGACGCAGACACATGCTTCTTTGATTTATGAATGCAAACGAGCCAAGTAACAGCAGCAACAACAACAACAACAACAACTTGTTTAGTCAGCTTGCCGCATTTGACTCTTTCCCTTGACCCACGCAGCCATTCCATGTTCTATTTTGACAATTAGCTTGATAGAAAGATTTTACCTTAAATTTCATTAGCCAAACTTAATTTAATATCAAATACCATTTGGACAGTCATTGACAGACATTGGCTGTTTTTTCAACGACTGATACTATGGCAACTGATTGAGTGACTGTGGGAGGAGTGAGGAGTGTTAACAGAAAGGGTATTGAAAATGGGTAAGAAAAGCTTACTTGTTAATTATTTTATTTTTCAGGGCTCAAGGAGAGAAAGGGAGAGAGAGAGAGAGAGAGAGAGAGAGAGAGAGAGAGAGAGAGAGAGAGAGAGAGAGAGTCTACTCTATTGGATACTTTTGAAGTTCTATATCAAATTTATTGCAAAAATGCAAAGGAGGACGTAGGTCGCATTTTCTTTAACTGTAAAAGATGGTCAGAGGAAAGCGCCAATCTGGCTGAAATTATATAATTATATGACAAGACAAGGTAAAGTCTAATTGGTAGCAAATGTGCAACAGCATAGATGCTAGCAAAAGATTCTGTGACTTCGCTGATAGTGTTTTTCGATTGAAAAAGTGGGACTGGGCTTGGCAGGAACACGACAGAACTCAGCTAGGGCATAAAAAGGGCTGTACCTTGCAGCCTATCTGAGAGGGAGGAAGTTTTGTAGTCGGTAAGCAGTAGTAATGAAGGCCGACACAACGATCAGAGTGACGAGCTGGTTGGGAGTGCATAAACCATTGTTAACTACCCCAGCCTCCCCATAAAAATAAGTTTCTACACTAATCATTATTTCCACGAATTCAAATATTTAACAATTTGCCATTTAACTTAGGCTTTGGATCTACTAACTTTATGTTACTTTTTGTCCTTCTTCTTCATTCCAATCATTTTCAAAAACATAAATATAATCATTTTTACATAATTAATACTAATTATATAAAAATTATTATATTAATAATTCACTAAGTTTTATATATAAATTTGAAAAATCCGACGCATTTTGTGATGCAATTTCAAGCTTCTTTTATATACATATAGTATATGACAATTAATAAATGCATATCCAGCATGCAAATAATAATATTTTCCTATAAAGTATTTTCAAATTTAATTTAAGATTTCATCAAAAGATTTCATTATTATAGAAATTAAGAAATACGCTAATTTAATTCTATCGTGTGCATAATAACTTCTGCTAAAGTTTTTCTTTTTTCAAAATTTTTTTTTATTTTAGCTGTTTTTTTTTTAGGTAAATTGAATGTTAAAAAACCTACGAATCTTTTTATATGAGATTTATATTAGCAAAAATATTAGCTAAAAAATAAAAAATAATAAATAAATAATAATAAAAAATTAATAAATAAACTATTTTCTCAAAAAATGAAATAATTGTGAAAATAGAAAGTTGACTAGTTATCTCCTTCTGAGATCTTGAGATCTAAGAACTGTATTCTCAAATTCATTCTTTGCTACTCTCTCTATTTTTCTCTTTGCTATTTTCTCAACTTCTCTCTCTGCATTTTCTTCAGATCTACGAACTACTTTTTAAACTTCTTTCCTTACACCTTTCTTTGAACTACTTTTACTTTTTTTTACTGCTCTCTCAACTCCGTTCTCTCCATTTTCTTCTAAATTAAATAACAACTTAAAGTGCCACTTGAAAGCCCTAATTGAGCTATTATTCTACTATATAAAGCAAAGACCATATCGGTCTATGCACTCTTTTCGATTTGTTTTCTCCCCCCCCCCCCCCCCCCTCTCTCTCTCTCCCTCTATCAGCTGCAGCCACAATCAGCGAATGGGCATCGAAACGTATCGAATCGTTGAATTTCGCTGCCGACGCAGCTTCTAATGAAGCAATTTTCACTAAAAGCAGTTACCACAGCAGCGGCAGCGGCAGCGGCAGCGGCAGCCACACGACCTTAAGCTACATACATATGGGTGTAAGCCCCCTTTAAGGCAGCTACCCAGCCCCGGCTCTTCGCCCGCCTTCTGCAGTTGCCATTGGCGCGTGTTTGTTTCAAAGCTCAAATTGCAAGCAGCAGGCGAAAGGCGACCCGAGAAAGGCAGAAGGAACTGCAGCCTTGGCTTGGCTTGGCCTGGCTTTTGCAATTATCCACAAAAATATCCACATCAAGCAGGTTTCACTGCCCCGCCTCCCTTCCTTGGCTACGCCACTGGCTTTGCAATGCTTTCAGCACTTGGCAGCGCTACGTGCGAATTTATTGATAGCGATATATATATTTTCTTTTCGTTGGTTTGAGCCAGCGACGCTGGCGTCTAAGTGCATTTTACATTTCCGGTCAATGGCGCTAACCTCACGACTCAGCTGCTTAACCTCGGCCGCCCCCCTTTCCACACCCCGCCCCTGGAAACATTTCTTATTATGTTCGCTTTTGGTTTTCATTTGCTTTTCATTTGCCATTACTTGTTAGCAATTTGCGTCACGCTCTTTTGGCCATTGAGACCTTTTGGCTAACATTCGTATTATAGCTGAGCATGAAGTGGAACCTATAGAGTCCTGTTGCTGCTGCTACTCCTGCTGCGTACGTGTCCTGGCGCCTGGCTTAAGGGTTAGGCCAAGTGTCGACACTTCTCAGCTAACTTTCAGCTGCTTTGGCACTTGCTTTTGTAATTTTTATTGGCTACGAAGTTTCGCGCTCGCACTTGCTCTCGCTCTCTCTTTCACTCTCTCTTTCCCTCTCTGGCTCTATCTCTGACTTTATTCATTTGCAAATGGCGCACATAAATTTATTTGTTTGTTACAACAATGGGCAATGCTTAAACCCAGTCTGCTCTGTCCTCTGCTCTCCTCCTCCTCCTCCTTTGTCCTTGGCCCAACCTCTGTAGCTCTTCAACATTTGATGCGTGTCTCGTTTCACATATTTTTGACAATTTCATTGTCTTTTGTTTTATTTTCTTTCCTTTTTCGGTTTTCTCTTTCAAATGATAATTTTGTGTTCCTTTTTTTTCCTTTTTTGAGGATACTGCACATGTAAAGAGTGTCACGTTCTTTGAGCTCTCGCATATGTGTGCGAGGCGTGGGGTCGCTTGCAAAATGCTTTTATGTTCAAATAACAAGCCATAAACATTTTTTTTGCCATGCGACGCGCTAACCGCTTTGGCGCTGTTTGCGCGCGTTTTAAAACGCAAAAAAAAAAAAAATATATATATATATATACAAAAAGCACAAACAAATAAAAAATGATAAAAATTTTATTGCGCACGCAAAACAAATGAACTAAATGGCTTTGGCGCATTAGAAAGCACTGCCAATGTCTGTGTGCCTGTGTGTGGGTGCTGCAATATGTAGGCGTGGCATTTGGACGCCCATCATCTAGTACACAAATTGCCAGCACTTTTGTATTTTGATTGCTCTCTCTCTCTTGGCTTTCAGCTCTTTTATGCGTTGCTCTTTGTTTTCTTTATTGTGACATTTGATTAGTTGACACTTTTTATGCCCTAAAGTACTTGCCCCGCCCCTCGCACCTGCCCTTGCCCGCCTTCTCTTGCTGCTCTATTGGATAACATCACAAATTGGCTGGCAAATATAATAAATTGATGATTTGCTTCATTTTATTTTGCTGCGTTTTTGTTTGCGCTTTTTTTTTAAGCTTCATTTTGTGCACCTGTCACAAATTGTTGACGTTTTTTTTTTGTTGATTTACTTCAATCCTTGATAGTCGCTTTGTGACTGCTCTCTACTTTTTAGTGAACAGCTGCAAGGAGAGAGAGAGAGAGTTGATTTTGATGTCTAGCCTTTGATTAACCCATCAATAGAAATATATTTAATTTTAGAGCTATTTAGATTTTCAAATTTGTTATAATATATTTAATTTAATAATTTAATACAATATTGGACATTATTTCGAGTAAATAACGACTTTACACTGTATACCAAAAAAATGTTTTTTTTTGTATGAACATTTTTATATTATTTTTTTAAGCTAATAAAATTTTTTAAATTGTAAAATAAATAAGTTTAAAAAAAAATTGGAATGAAAGTAAAAGTAATTTTAATTTACTGTTACATAATTTTCCTTTAAATTATTTTTATTAGAAAAATGTTGTTTAGTATGTCTGTTAAAAATAATGAAGCTAAAAATATAAAATATATAAATATTTCAAAATTACCTACACTTTTATTAATTACATTACTTGCCAAACGTTTTTTTAAAGTTTTTTATTTATTTTTATATTTAATGTATTAAATTTAAATTTTTCAAAAATATCTAAATCAATACCTATAAAAAATTATTATTATATTATTAATTATAATTTAATTATATTATTAATTTATTAGTTATATATATATATATATATATATATATATATATATATTTTTTTTTTTTACAAATTTCAAAGTTTTAATTATTATAGTTAGTTTTAGTTTTATTAAAGTTAAAACATAAGCCGTTTAGGCTGCAGCTAGACAAGCATCACAATTTCATTTCAATGGAGAGCTCGTCAATTTCCATTGGATTTCATAATTCCCAAAGCTTTGACTACAATCATTAACTAACGGGCTAAAATTCAGCCCAGAGCCAGGCAAACCATTTGCCGGAGCCAGAGCCAGCCTTTGGCTAGCTTTTTGTGTGCCTGCTGCTGGACTTCTCTCCATAAATTAAACATATATGTACTTATATCTGGCTATAGATATCCTCACCCTCACACACACACGCACACACACACACACACACACACACTTGGCTCATGCGACAAGCATTTTGTATACGAAATTTCTAAATGGAATTTAATTTCCGGATTAGAATAGACATTTCATGCATTTTGGGGCCAAACTAAACTATGGCACACCATCGTCTGGCTCTACAGTTTTGGTCTCAGCCGTCGCTTCATGCTTCACTGGGCAATTACAAGAACAACAGGAGCAAGCGCCGCGGGAGCAGCAGGAGCTTTAGAGTCCTTTTGGTTGGGCGTGGCACAGAGTCTAAATACTTTCGAGCATTTGTGGTTCTTTTTCATTTGTCTACCTATTGTTTTGGGTATTTTGATTTGCTGATGCATTGTATATGTAAGTAAATGAAGCAGAATTAGTTGACAGTAACTAAATTGCAAGAGTATTCAAAAATATACTGATATATTTTTTACTAAATTGCATATCTATTAAAAAAACTATATCGTCTACTTATTGTTTTTTTTTTCTGCCATTAAGAGAAATGGAAATGAAAAACTGAGCTTCCAATATATTTTTATTTTTTTTAAGAATTATATTTCAAAGGAGTAATTTTTGAGCCCTTATATCGCTAACATATTTCTCAATTATAGCAGCTGATCAAAATAAAAGCACAGCACAATAAATTTAATTTTTAAGATTTTTTTTTTAACTATTAACTATTAATAATCAAATCTAAGCTTAGGTAAGGACATATATTAGATTTTTAGCTAATTATTTTTGTTAATTATACAAATTTTATAATACAAAATTTAGTGTAATTTATATATGCAATTTTAACAAATTTCAATAAATATGCAAAATGAAAGTTTTTCGACCTTTTTTTCTGTTAGTTTTTTTTTTTTTAATCTTCTATATATGTTAAATTGATGTTTTATATCTATATGATAACATTTCATTTAAATTTAATATCAGTTTATCTATGACCAAAAATGAATTCCCACTGCATTGCCTTACGCCATGCACTTTTTGAGACTCCATTTCTAGTCGCTTCCTATTCGTCCACAGAAATCATGGCGAGCTGAGTTGCCATCTCGCTCTCACTCTCTAAGCACGCTGACAGCTGAACGTTGTCTGCTATCGTTGTCTCTTTTTCTGTCTTATTGAGAGTTATTAGTTACATGAAACTACAACGCAAACTCACTCGGATAATGCTTTTACAGCAACTATCAGTTGCTCACTAATACTAGTGCAAAAGCAACAGCCAATGACGATTAAATTGAACTGAATAACAGTGTAGACTTTGCTATTGATGTTAGAGGCATACCTATATACAAATATATATGTAAATAAACTCTAATACATTTGCGGTAATTTAGTTATAGTAGCTTAATTATCTATGCACATTTGGAGCAAAGTAAGCGTATTTAAGCTTCTTCATGCTGTCGCACTTTTGTATTGTTTAAAAATTTGCCAGCTTGCCAATTTTCGTGTACGTATTTTGCTGTAAATTTTGTAATATCCACAAAAACACAAATGCAAACACAAACTGGGACTAAGCAAGTGAGAATTAGAGAACGCAACAGAGAGTGAGCCAGAGAGTAACAGAGTGAGGGGGGAGAGCGGGGGCTGCAGGCAGATGCTTTGATTGAAACATGACAGTTCTACTCGTTGTCCCAGACTTCAGCAGTTGAGTTGCCGAGGAAGTTTGGCATCAGATTTATGTTGTTCACATCGAGTTATTAATGTAATGCGTTTGTCCAGCAGACAATGTCAATAATGACAATGACAATGATGCCAACAGCAATGATGATGATGATGAGATTGTGTTTAATACCAGTTGTGTATAAGTTGTAAGCTAGTTTCAGTCTCTATTCAGTTTAGTTTGGCTCTCATTAAGCTATAACTAAATTTTTTAATAGAGTGAAAATTGCCGGAAACACAATTAAAAATGGGGTTTTGCGCCATGAAAAGGCGGCTAAAAGAAGTAAAGGCAAAGAATGCCATAAAAGCAAATGAATTACTGCAGTGGGCCGTAGCCCAGGTGGCAGTTGGCAGCTGGCAGGTGAGAGGTGAGAGGTGGTTGCACAATCCGAGACAAAGCAGCTGCAAGAAAACAAAAGAAATCCAAAGCCGAGTTCTCAAATCAGCCAGAAAATGGAGCATGAGCCAAGTGGCTGGGGGGTGGACCCACTGAGAGAATTGAGGTTCCTCCAACAACGGAAGCACCTTGTTTTCGGGCTACCTGTTAGGCGAAACACACACATACGCAATTCCCTCTTCACTCACACTTGGCTGTCGTTTATGGTCTTGTTTGGGGGCGATATACATAATATGTTCATTGTTTTTAAAACAACAGGTAAAACAGGCAGCCTGTCTGCTAGAGCATAGTCAGGTGTGGGTGTTGGTATGTGGGAAAAAACGGAGAGAAAACCGAGGCGAGCGGCGAGTGGCAGATAAAAAGCGAGAAATTAAGAAAGCCAAAGGTAATTGAGGGCAGCTCAAGCAGTTGCAGCTAGCTGAAGGGAAAGTGAAAAGGCAGTAAATAAAACTCAGTCAGTGAGCTGCCTCAGAACAGCCTTAGAGGGGAGCTGAAATAACGGATCAAATACTTATCGATAGTTGATGATTGACATTATTTTTAAAGATTTATGTTGGGGCAGCTAGTACATCAGTTGCGGTTGAATGGACTTTGAGTGAAAATGAGTGAATGGAAATTGAAAAACTGATAAAAAGCGTTTCTTCATTCAGAATTCTGTTGAGGTTTACAACTCTATAAAGTGTTTGTTGAGCTAATATGTTGAAAGTTAATGTCTGTCTGTGCTCAGCGCAACACTCAAATGCGGATTGTAAAAAATTTGAGACGTTATCGATCGATATTTATCGATTTATATATGATTGCAATTGTTACAGACTAAGTGTAGTAGTGACGGCAAAATTGAAATATTCATTAGTAAAGCGAATCAAGACGGTTGGCGAGTCATTATGACATATTCATATCACATATTAATATTCATTGTGAAAAGCTGTCAAATGATAAATGTTTTGAGTTGTCCGATAATTATGCTTGATCTAAGTCATAATTTAATACTAATGGAAAACAAATGAAGCTCTTCATTACAGTCAAATGGAAAATAAGAGTTGTCTTATAAAAAATTTGTTAAATATTGTCTAAAGAGGCGTATATGTCTAAATATGTAGTTTGAATATATAAAACGCCTTTAAAATGAAATCGACAGGATTTTAGCTTAATATATTGTCTAGAGACTTAAATTAGTTAATCGATGTGAAATAGCTAACTAATACATAGTTTTTGTTATTGAGAGAGAGAGAGAGAGAGAGAGAGAGGGAGAGAGAGAGAGTGAGAGTGAGAGAGAGAGAGAGACAGAGAGAGAGAGTGAGAGAGAGAGAGAGTGTGTGAGAGAGAGAGAGAGAGTGAGAGAGAAAGAGACAGAGAGAGAGAGAGAGAGCTATGGGTTAAAAAGAGAGAGAATTTTATTGTAGCAGAATTTTAGAGTTGTAAGTAAAGAAGACGGGACTGCGTTAGAGTTAATCTTATGGATATGAACTGACAGAAGAAAAGTTCGACATTAAAACAGAGCTTACGAATTAAACCAAACAAAACAAAAGACATCTGAAATGCAACTCTATGCAAGCAATGCAATTAATTCTTTGCACTATACAACTCTAAGCTCGCCAATTCTTCAAGCTCACCTCGCATAAATTAAGCAAAGCCCGGGTCGTCAGCTTGAACTTTTGACGTGCGGGGCAGCCAGGCAGGCAGGCAGCCAGGTAAACCATCTTTTAGCCTCGGTGTTGGCACGTTAAACGGATAAGTTTTTGTGTCTGCGTGTTAGCTGCTTTGTTAAATAATGAATGAACGAATGAGCCACGGATGGAATGAATGCATGAATGACTGAATGAAAACATAGCCAAACAGGCGCCGAGAGCCAAAGACGTGAAAACCAAACTGAACTGCAAAACGGGGGCAAGTTTAACATGAATTATTATGTGCGGAAAAGTTCCATGAAGCTAGTCGAGTTGAGTTACCTAAAGGGGGTCTTTGGAGATTGGGAGAGAGTGTAAATACACATACACACATGCACACACACACACACACACACACACACTGAGTGTAGCTGTTCCGCTTGGTCTGCCAACTGGGCTCGGACTCTGCAACTGAAACATTTCTCTTATAAATTATTTTTGTTCTTTCTTAGTTTTAATTTTTGTTTTTTATTTTTACTTTTTATACTCGTTAAGCGTGTATAAAGCGAGTATTTTGGTGCTAATAATTATTAAATGATAAGTACAAATGAATTACACATAAATTTTATTATTTATTACAAAAAATAAAAATAAATAAATAAAAATAAAATAAAAAATACATAAAACTAGAAAATAAAATGTAAAAGAACTAAAATAGAAAAATATGAATATGTAAATTATATAAATTAATAAAACAATATATAAACTCAAATACATATGTGATGATTATTTTGAAGGGAGGGATATTCATGGAAAAAACAAATTATTTTTGAAAAAAAGAAATTCCACATTATTGAACGGACCTCTCACATCTTTCACAGTTTTCGACCACTAAACTAGAAATTTGAAATTTTCTACTGTGCAAACCTCTAGAGGTGTGTCAATTAACTTACGCCCTCTGTGGGCATGGCAAATTACTTACAGCTATATATTCTAGAGTCAACTCAAAATTAAAGCTGAAATTCTCAAGTAAAACAATACGAGTCCTTGCTAACTCAGATTGACAGATTCACAGATTGATCTCTAAATTATATGAAGCATATCCATGGGACCTAAAATTTAAATTAATAAAATTTAGTTATTCCATCAAATTGATCTCTGTTGGGTGCGTATCATGCAGTCGTTGATGCTCTAGTCTAGCTTACTTGTGTTTTGTTCTGCTTGTATCTGTTACATACAATTTGTTTTAATTGCGCAAAGTAGTTGGCAACACTATTAGTGTTGCCAATTAATTTTCATTTAACAAGCAGCCCGCAGGATTCACGACTCGTCCTGCTGCTGCCTGCTGCTGCTGCTGCTGCTGTTGCCTGTCCTTTTCTTTATAAAAGACTGTTAGCACCATTGTTGTTGTTCTTGTTCTTATTGTTGTCCTTGTTGTTGTTGTTGTTGTTATTGTTGTTGTTGCTGCTGTTGTCGTTTACGCTTTGTTGAGACATTTAAAACACTTGCATCTGCGCTGCGGCTGACGTCACATTTATCATTGATTAAACGCTTTTATTTTTCCTGATTACAAAACGTAAATGCAGCTCATATATTCAGCGGGCTGAAGAAGGAAAAACCACGTGGATTGTTTTTTTATGAAAGTTTCATGAAATATTAAAGCTTTGACCGACTTCTGAGAGGGCCTTGGACGAAGGCCACAAGTGTTTAACGACTTGTCAAATGCGATTGTTGCAAGGCCCTTCAATTGAGCTTTAATGGCTTCCACTGTAGATTGTTAATCAGAGCAGCAATCAATCAATCAGACGGGCAGTCTTGAATAACCTTCATCAATAAATGAAAAGTAAAACATTTATAAGTTTTTTTTTATTTGATTGCTCATT
Source organism: Drosophila hamatofila (assembly GCA_035045345.1). Classification (NCBI taxonomy): domain Eukaryota; kingdom Metazoa; phylum Arthropoda; class Insecta; order Diptera; family Drosophilidae; genus Drosophila; species Drosophila hamatofila. The sequence goes on from JAWNPA010000032.1 coordinate 5,037,661, forward strand.
GCTGTTCAATCAAGCAATCAATCAATAATGCTAATCAATCACAAAGGCTAAAAGTAAATAATTTCATGTGTTATAAATGTTATATTTTGCTTTAATATGCGTTGACTCTCAATTTAATCAGCAGCCAATCAATCAGTCAATCAAAGTCAGTCAATAACAATTTCTTTTATATGGGGCGATAAATATTAAGTTATTTAAAAATTTTTCACACTTCACACTTCTATTATCAGACTGAACAACAATCAATCAATCAATCAATCAGCCAGTCAATCACGCGGCCAGTGAGGTAATACTACTTTACTTTTTGTTGTCTTCTGTCTTGAATCAACGGACTAAATTTGTTCACTATTAATTTAAATCTCATTTACATAATTAGTCAATCAATCAATCAGGCAATCACGCTGATTGTTTTCAATACCAAAGATATATAAATATCTATTTATAGATATACGTATTCCCATACTTGAAACCCTCTTTTTCATCCACATGGATCCAAGTAGAGTCCATCTGACGTTCCATCAGTCAATCAATCAGTCGAATAATTTTAACAAGCACAGCTGAATAAACAAGGATAGTCAAAGAAATTTTTAAATAAAAAATAAATTTTATTTTTAAATAAACTTTTATTAATATTCATATTTGCAAGTTTCTCTCTGCTTGAACTCAAAAAGTTCTTATACTACCCTCGCACATATTAGAACAAAGACTTTTTGGGAGAGAGTCAAAAATCTCTCAACTGTTTTAGAGCCCATATTTAATTGGTTCTTAATACGAATAAGAACTTCTTATAGATATTTCTTTTGCTGCTTTGCTTGATGGTCAATCAAACGTACAGTCAATCAATCAATCAGTCAGTGAGTCCAGTTCTTTCAGCCAATCAATCAATCAGTAAAGAACAAATACTCTCATATGAATAAATCTTTTTCCTTTCTTTTGAGGTCAAATAGCATTTTGTGTACTGTTTTTTACTTGGAGGATTAACCCGGTAAGGCAGATAGAGGTAGGCTGACCGACTCAGAGATACCCTGTAAGCAGCTGCGAGCTGTCAATAGACAGGGAAACTGTTAAATCGAGGCTTAGCATACTACAATACATACACCATATCCATATTCAACTCACTCTAATCATACCCATTGTAAATATTTACAGGGTATGTTTACACCTCGTCTCTCATCACGTCCCGCTGTAGTATATTCAATATTTTCTTACTTGGATTTTTATGTGGCAAACGCCGCAACGTTACACGAAGCGATGCGCGTGGTTTTAAACAATTTTTAATTAATTTACGTTGGGCACAATGCAGCCTGACAGCAGCTGCTTGCTATTAAACTCACGTAAGTGGGCTTAAGGCGTGGCACTTTGATGGCAGCCAAATGAAGGCGTTAAATTAAAATTGTTGCAGCAGCGACAGGCAGCAACAACTTTTAGTTAATCAAATGACATGCAACACACACACACACACACACACACACACGTGCACACATTGTTGTAGTGGGCGTGGCTGTGACATACATAAATCAGTGTTACCCGCTCCAATCTACTTAATTGCTTAAGCAAAATGCTGCGCACTATTGAGCAATTATGCAGGCTCCCAGCTAACTTCCCTGCCCATTACCCTGCCACGCCCCCATTTCACAAAAGTATGCAAAACTTGATGCCAGAAATTAACAGCGCTGCCAGAAATGTCTTAATATACATATTCAACGATTTGGCGTTCGTCGTCAGCTCTTTTGGGGGCCGTTTTCCTTCCCTTTTTTGGCGCATATAATTTATGCGCGTTTTAATTTCATTTGGTGCCTAACAAATGCCACGCCCACAAGCGGCCAAATATGTTATTTTAACACCTTCAAGGTTGCGCCCCTCAGCCAGAAAAAGCGGCCAGCTCCCCCCCACCGCCCATCGTCCTTTGGATGGGTCCCGATTGTGTGGCAATATGGCAACAGCTTGTTTTTATCCTTGTGGCAAAGGATATTAACAGATCCTTATCGCCAGCTAGCTGCTGTAAGGGCATTAAATAATTTGCATACAAATTGTGGACGATGTTGATTCATTTGCCGAGAACTCAAAGTCAAGGTTGGGATCTACTGGATGTACTTCCGTGATTATGTATTTGAATATAGTTTAAATTAGTTAGAAATTTCGAAACAAATGAACTCTGATTTTTCGAGCTGTCTATTTGATTTTATATTTACTCTTTTAAAATGCTTTTCAATACCTTTGATTTATTTTTATTAATTTTTTATAATAGTTTAGATGAGTCCATCATCAATTATTTGTATTATATTTATGTTTTAAACTATTATTATTATTATTATTATTTTTTTTATTTTTTTTTTTACACTTTGAATTCATTGAATATATAATTTACAAAATTTTGTTTGAGATGTGCCATCAAAGTTTCCTGTATTGTTATATTATATTATATAATATATAAATATATTTAAATTGGATTTGTATTTGCTTTATGAAAAAAAAAAAAAAATCTACTAGTTACGTACTTACTACGCAATAAATTTTTCACTTAACATTTGTCAGTTGCAATTCTTAAGCAAAGAAAAAAATTCAAGATACAAAACAAAATTACATTCTAACTTAATTTAAAATTTAATCAAACATAGTTTTAGACTAAATTGTTGAAATTACGAAAGCTTTTGCTTCACACTACATTTTTATTGTTTATGAAAATTAAGATTTTCTTTGCTCGAATCTTGATTGATTGACTGAGGCCTTTCTCAATTGAGCGCCACCTTTTCGCTGTACTGAGGCGGCGGAGTGGATGGATTAGTTTGTTGCCGTTGTTGTTGTTGCTGTTGTTGTTGTTGTTGTTGCTGTTGTTGTTGTTGCTGCTGCTTTTGTTGTTGTTGCCAATTGTTGCGCTGTTGTTGTTGCTGCTGCTGCTGTTGTTTTTGTTGTGGTGGGTAGTAGGCCGGTGGTGCTTGGCGCTGCACTTGCTGAGGCATGGTAACATATTGAGTATTCCGTGAGACCATAACGGGTGTTGTGCGCATCGTGGTCACGCACTGGTTGACGCCCACGACACCTGTCGCAGGTACGACTATCACATTGCCATTCCTCATGCGGCGACACTGGACACACGGACCCCACAGCCAGCCAAACATTGCCCCCAGCAATCCACGTCGATGATAGCATTCACAGTCTACGATTGTAATCTGTTGCACCTGAGCCATGTTTCGCCTTGACTCTGTCTATTCCACCTCTGTTCCACGATTCGCAACTGAATGCTAAATGCGACTAAAGTCTCATATTTATAGACCTCGCCAACCCCGTGTATCTTATCAGCTATCACAAAGCCCTTATGTCTGTTAAGAATAGATATTCACAGTGATTCATATTCATATTCGAGTTGCGATAACGCGAATCGTGCGCAGCTCAACGGGTTCCAGGGGGGTTTCTAGTTAAATGTGTTAGATATTGAAAGCGCAGAGATTTATAGTGACAAAGGGTTTTCTAATACTCAATATTTGTGTGAAATAGTTTGCTTATAATTATATATTAGTTATTATTTTTAAAATTTATTTATTATATATTTATTATTCATTTAATTTGTTTTTTTTTTTTTTAAATTAATTAACCATTTATTATTATTTATAATTATTAAATAATCATTGAATCAAGATTTTCATTTCATTTTCAGCCTAACGCTTGAGACATAAAGCTGAGCTCATTCAAAATATCTAAAGAGGGAATTATGAATATGTCAAAATGTATGTGAAAGGCATAAGAAGGCCTGACAGTTACCCATAAAACATATATATTCTGGACGAGCTAAATCGATCTAGTCTTTCCATGTGAAATTGTGAAAAGTGTCTTATACGCCCCAGAGACTTTAAATTTAAAATACCAGATGTAGTACGATTTTATCTTCATTTCGTATCGATACCTCTTCTCAATTCCTTACTATCGATTATAGTTAACATTTGGTTTGAACCCTCTTCGTAGACTTGTCTCTTTTTTAAGATTTTCTGCTCGAATTTGCTCAACTTGCAAGTGATCTGGCATTCTTTTATAAGGCATATACTTACATATATACAGGGTTGTCCATATTCGATGGACCCATCTGAGGTTGCCATATTCAACGGACCCTAGCTTTTTTTTTTAAGAAAAAAAGAAAATTTTTTTAAATTAACATCACATTAAAATTTACTTTAATCAAAAGTATATAATGATTATTATCGTCAACATTCAAAAATTGTTTTTTTTTTTATTAAAAAAAAAAAAAAATGGACAGCCCTATGTAGTTTAGTAGAATCATATGTACAATAGCCGAACAAATTCTTCTTCTTTTTGAGGAATTCAAAATTTACTATTTATTTAAATAATATTCTTCTTAAGCCTCCAACTATGAATACTCAATGGGAATGTCCGACTAGGAGATACCCTGAACCATGCACTGCGATGCCTGAAGCAAGAAAAATACATAAGAATACATATTTCAATTGTCTTGTGACATTTATTACGCCTCCTTCTACATGTGGCATACATTTAAAATAATTATTATACACTGAATTCCCATTTTTAATGGGCTTAGGGTATACAAAAAATAATATAGAATTTGTTGTATATACTTAAAATATTTATTATTATTTAACACCAATAAACTCTTAAAAATACCTTAAAATTATCCACAATTAAATTTCTTTTTATGAGATATATTAAAAAACTGCTTGCCTCAGTTGACTGTAACCAAGTTATTGTATTTGGGTGGCAAGACGGAGGGAAATGCTTCCTGTGAGTTCTGCCAGTCGAGGGCCGTTTGAGCTGTAGTCACAGTCATAGCTGGGCTGGTGGTGGTCACGACAACGGGGGATCCTCGCATTCGTCCATTCAGTGTGACAGCCGTTGGACCCGAGGTGGGCACCACAACGAGATTGCGCGCCATCGAGCGCTGGCAGCGACGGCAGGGACGACCCCAGACCCAAGGACGCACCACATAGAGCAGTCCGCGCCGATGATAGCACTCGCAGTGAATATTAACCTGTTGCACCATTGTCATCTTGCTGTAGTGTCTGTTAGCTGACTGATGTCTAGCTGCTTCAAGCTGTCTGCATTTATAGTGTGAATTGATTTCTGAGTGTTGTCAACACTATCAGTTATCTGTTGGCGTAATCTCTCTCACTTATGTTATCAATAGATGGCAACTTGCTGTGATTCATTTGGTATCAGTGATAAGAAGTCGTGTGGCGCCCAATGATTCAGCGTGGGGGCCACGGCTAGAGCTGCAAGTGGAAGACGTTTGCACACTTCACACACGTTTCGCAATGAGGACTTGAGCACTTGACAGAGCGAAATAGCTGGAGGAGATAAGGTGCTTCGTGCTGGCGTCCTCTGTTTGCTGTTGCTTGAAGGCATTCAAATATGGAAATAAATACTAGTTAATGTATACAAGTCAGACTTCTTGACTCTGATATTTTTTTTTACCATGAACAAACATAAATGGGAACTCAAGATATAATGATCTTGTGAACATGTATGTATAAGGCCACAGGAAGCAGATTATATAATGTAGTTATGTATGTATTCTTGACGTGGATATTGATCTAAGTTGATCTAACCGGCCTGACAACTGTCAGCCTGTTTATCTGCCCGTCCCACTGTCCGTCCGTCCGTTCGTCAGTCCGAATGTTTCAATGTTCGATCTCAAAACTTGTAGGAGCTAAAGAACATTTTTTTTGTAGCTCAAGTTTTTTCGCCACATCGTGAGGTTAGTGCGATGATTGTGTCTGAGATGAAGTTGGTTTGACTTATGCCACAGACAAACTTTTCATCAATAAAAATTTGTATTCAAATTTTGTAAAAATTTTGTTCAGTGTACCTCCTAGTCGGGTATTACGGGCTATATATTTTTACTTGCTTAAATTTAATTTTGATTGAAGATGGCTAAGTTGATCTCTTAGATTAATTAAATAATGTTATATATATATTCAAAAAAAAAAAAAGCAGATAAATTAAAAAAATAAAATAAATAAAGATATGTTTACAATCTTCAATCTTTGTTATCTTTAGATTTAAAATTTATTATTAAGAAAAACATTTGAAGCTTCTGTTGGGCCCAACAAGGATAGACTGCGGTCAGCCATCTCTTATTTCCTTCTCTTTCTCTTTCTCTCTCTCTCTCTCTTTCTCTTTCTCTTTCTCTCTCTTTTTCTCTTTCTCTCTCTCTCTCTCCCTGTCTCTCTCTCTCTCTCTCTCTCTCTCTCTCTCTCTCTCTCTCTCTCTCTTCGCTATATGCTTGTTAAGTAATTTGTTTAGTGTCAAAATGTGATCTAAATAAACCTACACTGATTAGTTTACTAACTGTGATTCTGATATAGGGGCTTGCCAAATAAAAAAGGGCCTTCATCGCTTTCGAGTTGCGCCTATTAAGATCTTTTTCAGATAGATTAAAAAATATATATCAATGTCTTCTGTGGTCATGGCAGATTATACAAAACAAATTGTGGGTCCGTCTAATCGAGAGTTAATATTGATCAACTTTACATATAGATCAATAAGTAAGGTTGCGCTCCTAAATAGGGAATTAAATTGAAAAAAAAAATAAGAAAATGGTACATCAGACCTTCCGACTCTCTTTTTTAGATTGTCTAAAAAATATATATACATAACCACTATGGCAGTTAAAAAATAATTATTATTAATATATAAATTAATAACAAATTATTTACATATAAGTACTTCTTGCAGTTGGATCTCAGTTGATTTTCTCTACAGATAAATTATTAAAATATATATTCCGTCTATGGAACCTTTGGAAATGCTTAAATATAAATCGATTACAATAAACAATATTTTGATTTTGGCAATCCTAATAATTCTTAAATAAAATAAGTAAAAATTGCCATTTGAAAGAAAAATTTATTTAGTTTTCCAATTCATATGAAATATTTTTCTAAGCTCTATACATTGTAATATTCCAATATTAAGCCACTCTTGCGACTCAGTTGACGATCAATGCTTCATTGTATGCGGGTGGCAACGTCTGCTGTGTGGTGACCACCTGTTGCACTTGTTGTACTTGTTGCACCTGTTGCACTGGCACCGTCTGTGTCGTCGTTGTGGAGACCACAACAGGTGATGCTCGGGACGTCATGACGGGAGTCACTGAGACGCCACCTTGGGTGGGCACGACGACCACATTGCGCTCCATCATGCGCTGGCAGCGACGACACGGACGACCCCAAGCCCAGGGCTTAAGCAGGAAGAGCGGTCCATGATGATGGGGACACTCGCACTGTATGTTCACCTGCTGTATTTCGGCCATTTTGATCGCTCTTCGTTCGTTTCGTTACTGAATTAAAAACAGTTTCGACTCTTGAATTAATAACACAAAAGATAATTTGACGCTCGCTCCTTATCAGCTCATATTCTAATCCTGTTGGGTATCTTATCAGGAAAATGCCTTCATGATGGATCTAGCTACCTTCAAGCGACTGCTGTGATTCATAGTGCCGCTCATGCTTAACTGGGGTCAACTTTGCTGTAGTTTTTTGACTCATGGGTATCTACAGGCATAGCCCAATTTGTATTAATCATGCCCAGGTCAGATTCAGATTGAGTCACGAGCAATTGTCTGTTAGTTTAAATCATATTACGATTGCTTATATAATTTGGTAGTCAATTGTTGTTATCAAACACTATATACCTTAAAGTCTTATTGATACCTCATTTTACTATCTATGCTATGCAAGGTTATATTTCGAAGCTATGTCAACAAGGGCTTTTCTATATAGCCTGTTTTCTTATGTATTGAAAACTATTGTGGCCCCAATCAAGTTAGTTTTGAGTAGGATCAACTCTTGTCATTCTCAAATCATACATCAAAGCTACACATATTCTCATAACTTCATAGCTTCCTAACGAGCATACAACAATATATAAATATGGTGAGAATTTAACTTATTTTCTGCAAGAAGATTGTCTTTATTAATTTTCATCTCTGCATAGAATTCTGGAGTCGAGATCATTGCCGAGTTCAAATTGAAACGGAAAATCAAGTTTCCTTCAGGTATATTTAAAATAACTAACATATACATATATACAGACATATATATCTCTTTCAGAACACGATAAATGGATATCTATTATAAGATTGGAAGAACTTAAAGCTAGAAGAAAAGATAGAGCACGAACGAAGTGGAAGCGTAATCTTAAAAATCTCATCATTCTCATTCCCTTTTGTTACTTGCTAGTGGATCACTTAGTGAAATTTTTTCGTAATTGCAGATCAAATTCAGTTCATTGTTAAAAAAAATTAGACATTTCTCAGTTTTAGCACTAAATATTTAGATATTTGCTGTTAAAATTTGAAAAGAGAGGCATGGTGAAGTTGAAAATAATTATTATACTTTAGTTTGATTAATTTGTATTTGATTCAATATATTTCGACATAAATATATAAATTGTTAATAATAATTACTTAATATAAAATCACTCAAGAATTTGCATATGCCTTCCAAATAAATTTAAGATAATTAATTTTGTGGATGTAAGCAAACGAGCCAGCAATATGAAGAGTGTCAGGCATGTGAGTCTCACTTTATTATTTGTTTGCTAGTGAAGATGAGAAAAGCTGTAAACGAGTGGAACTCTTCATACGCACCGAGTTTATAGAAGAAGAGAAGAAATAGTGTTAATTATGTCAGCCAACAAAGAGAAAGCGAGCCTCTGTTCAATGTGCCATGTACTGAGTTTACATTCTTGAAAGAAGAGACGATGCTTCCAAGTGACAATCGTGAGTGTGAGCAGTCAATCATGTTCGTTAGCGGTAGCATGTGTGTCAGAATGAGAGCAGAAACCGAAGCTCAGTGAATTTACACGATTGAAAGAGGAAGAGTTGGAACGAGTTCGTCACGCGAACAGAGTACGACCATGAGGGAGCCAATCAAAATCGATAGCTAGCGCCATCTGGAGATCGTTTGCTTATTAGGCCAGCCAAGCACACGCGAGAGCTAGCTGCGGGATCGTGTGTGTAAGAGCGAGATAGAACAGAGGCCGAAGATCGGTCTGCTACTCTACACGAGAGAAAGAACAAGAGTCTGCGCTCTAAGCTCAGAAGTGTGAGTAAAATATGTGCTATATAAATCGGCCAATAAAATACAAGAGCTACCTGCGGCGCGAGCACTGTGTGTTAGAGTAGAGCAGAAAGCGAGGCTCAATCCAAACTTAGTACGTTGAATTTACACGATTGAAAGAAGAAGAGCTAGAACTAAGAGACGAGCTCACGCAACTTGACTAGGTCAATGAGCGAGCCAATAATCAAAATCGTCTGGAGTATGCATATAAATGCAAGATCAAATGCACACTCAATTCCAGTGTGAGAGCAAACGTGTGCTTAAGTAAGGCAGCCAATCAGACTCGTGAATTGGCTGCGGAAGCAGAGCAGAGCTTTAAACATAGCGCTATGCATACTCACGATTGAAAGAGGAAGAACAATATTACTGCTCACTGCAAGGGACTGCATATTTTAGTTGGACTTTACTTCACGCGGTGTGAAGTTGGTGTTGAAGCAAAGGGTTTTCTCTTTGTGTTTTATTTCGCTTGTATATATGTATGTTATTAAGTAAAAAGAAGTAATGTCCTCAGTATGAATGAAGCTGGCAAATGAAATTCTTTATACGAACAATGCATTATTGCAGAAAGGTAGAACATAAGGAACAGCTAATAGTAAAAGGTAGGAAAGCTTATAAAAATACCTACTCTATATCCTTTAAAAGTAAATTTTAAAAAATTAAAACAAATAATTTTATCAGGAGAATTGAGCTTACCAAAAGATGTTTTGTCATACTCTAGTATTTGTGCATAGAAGTCTTATATGCATTACTAAACACGCTTTAGCTATATTTAATTTATTCACTTTGTGCTAATCAATCCAAGCCAAAGGATGTGCTGCCAGCAATGGCTGATTTTCAACGTACAGCAAAATACTAATTTAAGATAATTAAAATAAATAAATTTTAATAATGCAATTAGAGCAATTGTCGCAATTGTCACATTAGTCAAAAGCTTTTAATAATATTAAACAGTCACAACTTTTACACAACTTTTTACATTTATGCGAATGACAATAAACAAATAGAAACTTTCAATTTTGTTTTGTTAGTCATATAATTTCAATTAAAAATAAATACTGTATTTTGTTGTTGTTTTTACATTTGAATGCGAATTCTGTGTGCGGTTGTTACCAGCAGGGCCGCTGTTGCTCCACAATGACGACTTCCTCGCGTGGACGTCGCCCGCCGATGTTGAACTCGATGAGTGGTCGACTGGGTCGCACCACATCCACCTCAACCATGGGTGGTGGCTGATAGACATTCGCTGGTTGGATCACCTCCACACACTCCTGTCTGTAGTTGGGATAGCGCGAACCGACATCGATCTCGACAACGGGGCGTGGCAGACGTGGTGGCACAATATCTACCTCCACAATGGGACGTCCGTTATTATGATGGTGGTGATGATGGCGGCGCTCGTCGTCGTAGTAAGACATGATTCCTTATTTGTATATCTCTCTCAATATCCTTAGGTCTCGCTGTAGCGCCTGCTCTGGCAATTCTTCGTTAACTGAAGCACTTTCGCAACTGCTCCACATATTTAAGCAGACAGTTCGCAGGTGGGTACTTTTTGTGTGTGTGTGTGTGATTGGGAGCTTAGTTCGCTATCTTGTCAGGTGGTCTTAGCCTGCTTTCGATAAACATTTGACAAACAACTTCCACTGCGGCCGCACAAAGAACAGAGGTGAAAAATCCCAAATTACGAGTTGCAATTTTCAATGAATTTTGCAAATTTAGATATGTGAATCAGAGTATTTAACTTAAGTTATTTTATAAACCTATATTATAAACGATCTATTTTTATATTTTATTTTAAAATAAGCTATATGCCTCGACCCATTTCCTAACTTTCCATTGGATTTCTGCTCTTTCCTCCATATAATCGATAAAGCTTAATAATATTAAGCTTTTCAGGATCCACAAAACAAAACAAAAATTGTCAACAATAATATTTATACAATTAAATTGCGTGTTATTATAAAAACGGGTGCAAAACATGATAAGATATACGATATATATATTATACACTCGTTTGTCATTGCTAAAAATGAATTACACTAATTTTCGATACTCTGAATCAGGCATAGGGTATAATGGCTTTGCTAAGATGTGTGTAACACCATAAAGTATATATATTCTTGTTCAAGATAAAATTCTGAGCTCGTAGATCATGCAGATCAAATATATTAGAGATCCTCATAAAGCACTCTCAGATCAAGTTTAATATCAATATTTTTTTTTTTTAGTTTCCATGAAATGATTTCTATTCTATTATTAATTATTTTAATTAAGGTTAATAATTAAAATTCTGAGTCTATCTAGTCATGTTAATCTCTCTATCCGTCAATATTTGCGTAAGCCCGTGTTTATGAATTGATAAGAATGAGTTAGAGAGCTTAAGGCACTCGTAGATCAAAAAATTGATTTCAATAGGTTTTTCAATTTTCTTGACATAGGGTTGGAATTTACCAAGCTTCAGTTACATGAAGACATTTTTGAGCTCGAAAATCACATTCAAGCACATAAATATTGTGTTGTCATAATGTGATTAAGACTTATTCAATAATGCAGTCTGTATTATGTTTGAGTTTGAGAAGACGAATTATAAGAAGAAAGACATGAAGAGGAGTAGTACATACTAAAATCTTAGTCATATTCTAGTCGATGCCTCCTAATGTTTATATTTGTATAACATAAGCTATAATAAGCTTAAATGATCTAAGCTCGTTGCGTAGTTACCGTTCCATATATAACAAACTATCTCATGCTTGCATTCCTAGCCCATTTAATGGTCAAAGTGCACATAATTCATATATTATGATTGTGTGGTATACAATTAACAATAATATATATATATAATATATATAAATTTAGTTGTTATATTCACATTCACCTAAGCTTCTAATCAACTATAGAAGAGTTTAAGAAACTTCTCAGACAAATATTTCAAGTTAAAGGCCTAAAATTATGTTATAGAATTTATAATCAATTGTGTCTTATTATAGTTGTAGTAGTTTCTATATAATATATACAAATTAAACTATCAAAATCATTTGAGCTTTACGCCCTAAATTTTATTGATCCTCCCCTAAGCTCTGCATACTTCTGAGCTCGCTATTTTCCATTGTCTTAAAAAATATTTATTAATTAATATTTCTATTTAGATAAAGCTGATAAAATTATATCAAAAATAAAAAATTGATGAAAAAACGTATAAAATAAAAATTGTAATAATAATATTAAATAAATATTTATTGGAATTATTTTGTGAAGCTTATGAGAACAGTTGATTTGTTAATTCAAAGTTTGATTCAAACGAAAAACTTATCATGGCATTTTGATTGTTGTCAAGATTTGGCCTATGCTTCAATTCGTGGTAAACAAGCAAGAGTGCTTTTGTCTTAAAAAATATTTATTAATTAATATTTCTATTTAGATAAAGCTGATAAAAATATATCAAAAATAAAAAATTGACGAAAAAACGTATAAAATAAAAATTTTAATAATAATACTAAAAAAATATTTATTTTGTGAAGCTTATGAGAACAGATGATTTGTTAATTCAAAGTTTGATTCAAACGAAAAACTTATCATGGCATTTTGATTGTAGTCAATATTTGGCCTATGCTTCAATTCGTGGTAAACAAGTCAGAGTGCTTTAACGCTCTTGACACTATTATAACTGATATTACAATCGTTATATAGAATGATAGTAATAACTAAAAAACTTAATTACTTGTTTGTTTAACAATTGCAAATTATAGATTCATTTATTTTCGACTGTGTGCATAAAGTAATTCACAGAGTTTTAGACACTTGATTTGGATTCATAATTGTGATTTGCCTACCACTGCGGATAGGGTGGATTATTGGTGTGGGGATATTGTGGTTGATACTGATAGGTCTGCTGCTGCAGCTGCTGCTGCTGCTGCTGGTAGTAGCCCGTTGTGGCCACGGACATGCCACCGCCACCATACGGCTGTGGCATCATCATGGGAGCAGCAACTGGTGGCGGTGGGGGCATGTAGCTGGGCGCCTGATTGACTACGACGACTTCGGGCCTAGCAATCGGCGCTTGATAATATGCGCCACCCCAGCCGGAGATAACATCAATCTCGATATCTGTTTTAAAACAAAAATCAAATAATATACTATCTATACTATATACTAGTTCTCCTCATTCTCACTTGGACGATGATGGCGATGATGATAGCCACAGCGATATGAATCTTCATAGTATACCCGCATGGCTCTTGTCGTTCCGCCTGTGCTGCCTCGAGCAACACTTGTCCTCTACTGACTCTTATCGTTGGCCAGACAACTCTATTTCGCAGCCAACTTCCAGTGCAGTTGTGGCTCATCAATCAGGCCAGAGCTTATTTGGCATTTTCATTCCAGTCTGCAGATAAGCATAAACACACATGGACAGGTGTGGTTAGTCATCTGGACTGGACTACAGTCGACTGATAGCAATTATACCTGATAATTCGAGGGGGGTTTGTATCATATATTTAGTATTATGGTTAGGGAAGTCAACAGGTCTAGTACTTTCCCGTTTTATAGGTGTTTTTTATACTTGCAAACAGTTTTGAGCTTTAGTTTTTGTTTCTTTGCTTTGAGATTGTAGCTCTCTTGAAAAAACAATCAAACATATGTTATATTTGTATTGAAATTAGTATCTACATAAGAAAACTCTTAAGAGACTCTTCTACAAAAGGCTATTAATGTACTCAAGACCTATCGTATTAAATTTTTTTTTTTTTTTACATTTTTTGAGCAAAGTAAAAAATTTATGGAAAATGTATTTTAATTGCTTATTTATTTAAAATTTTAATTATTTGATATATATTCAAACGCTTTTTTTTTTTTTTATATAAAAATTTAATTTGCATATTTTTTGTATTTTATTGTTTAAGGCTAAAAAATATTATATAATATGTAATATTAATATGTAATATAATATTATATATAATTTTATGAAAAAATATGTAGTATTTGTTTTTTAATAAAATACAAATTTGGTTTTTTAATTTTTTAAATATTTTTGTTATAGTTTAGTGTTTATGAAATAAAAAAATCTTTTCTTTATTTTCTTTATTTTTGTTTTTCAATGTAATAATTTAATTTTGAAAAAATTGTAAACTAACATTTTTTATTCTTAGTGACTTCTATAGCTCGACTTTGTAGCTTTTTGCCGTTCTGACGTCATGTATTTATTAGTAAATAAAGAAACAGTGTTTATTAGATAAAACGTTGTCAGTTATTATCTCAAGAACCTTCCGATTCTATCATCAGCAGACTTTACTACCGACTACCGATAGTAATAATAATTGATAATAAATGATTAATAGTAATCAACAAATACAGGACAAATAAATATATATTTGTATGTATGTTTAAAAAAAAGTATTTTGTATGTGTAATGTGATTTGTTTGCTCGTTGTCAAATAATATATCTATAGACCCAAGCACTTGCTTTGCATTTAAATAAATAGTTTGTAAACATGCCTATAAATTGAAAAAATAATCAGATAAAATTTTATATATCATGTTAATTTAATATAATAATCTGAAACTCGTTTCTGTTGCTACTCAACAATAAATTTAAATGCAAATTCAATAGAAAAATCTGATTTACTTTACGTTTTGTGTCACGCTCTGCATGTACAGCTCTCGTTAACCACTTCACATAACTTGAAGAATAGCCCTCGTTATAGTTTTCTGATTATCTTTATCGTGTAATATGTTTAATATGCTTTCTGCAGCTAAGCTCAATTCCCAGCTAAGCTACAGCTAGTTAATATACCTGATCAATGCCTCAATAGTCAATGTTTATGAACCACAGCTGGCTCAGCTGGCATTAACCTTATCGCCCATAGACGGCATTGATAGAGACCAAGTGCATAGATAACGAAATTGAACACATTTACTGATAAGTTGTATTAGGTATACGTTTAATATATATTGTATCTTTTATAAATTTTTATTTTGAGGTATATCGAATGTTCAGGTGACTATGAAATATTTTTGTGCTGCGTAAATTCATGAAAATGTTCTTCGGCTTCGTCTAGTAGCGAGGAGGTGGATTGTGGTAGTGGGCATCTGGGGGTGGGTAATAGGCTGGCGGTGGTGGTGGTGCCTGTTGCTGCTGGACCACAACGACGTTGGTCTGGGGCCTGGGCGGTGGTGGCGCCTGCTGCACCACAACGACGGGCGCCGGACGTGGCGGGGGTGGTGGCGCCTGCACCACCACCACGTTGCTGTGATGATGGCGACGCGGCCAGCGTGGTGCGATCTGCACATTGATGATGGGTCCACGACGTGGTGGGCCACCGCAACGATCACCGGGCGCCATTTTGTTTTTGGTTTAAACAGCGAAAACTTTCTAGATTTTTGTATTGATAAAGAAAAACACGTCTCAATGCGTTCGCTTAATTTTATCAACTGAACTGAAAGCTAAAGCGAAACACAAATTTGGTAATAGCAGAGAAAGAAAAAGCTTTTATGAATATATATTTATATATCAATTTATTACTCATACGCAGAGTGTGCTTTACGATAAGTGAGAGAGAGAGAGAAAGAGTGGGAAAAAGAGAGTGAGAGCGAGAGAGAGTGGGAGAAAGAGAGTGAGAGAGAGAGAGAGAGTGAGCGAGAGAGGCCGTAAAGTATTTATAGCTTTGCTTATCAATATGTCATCGACTTTTATTTATTGATTATTTTTTATCATTTGCAATTTTTTTTAAACTATTAAAATCGCACAGTTTTTGCTGTCTTTAACTTATGGCATTTGAAGATTTAGTTATGCTATGGGCTATGGGCTTGTCTGTTGACTCATTTGAAATTGGGCTTCCCTTACTTTGTACTAATTTTTTGAACATTTATGACTCATAAGCGATTTTGACTAAGCACTTTGTATTTCATAATGAAAATTTGCTGATCATAGGCTGACCAAGTAAGAGCAGTAGATAAAAAAAGTAAGTATGAGTAAATGATTTTAAATATTTTATTGATTATAATTTTATTTGAAATCTGCATGGCAATATGTGAAAGTAATAGTTTTAATTCTGAAGATGTTGCCTAAGACGTAAGATCACTTTAGATTAAGTGTGAATTTGGATTAAGTCCGGCAATGCATTAAAGCTAAATCAACGTTTCTGCTTCTACTTGAATAGTGATTGATGCCTCGACTATATTTTGTTAGCTGCTTAGCAATCTGAATCTGAATTTTTCCAAGTTTTTAATAAAATATCAGAGCACTGAAATGCTGATGATAAAGGATCTCACAATGAAGCTTACTTGAAAACCTAAAACACAATTTAAAGAGCTTTTCATATAATATGTGCTATGAATTAGTATATGCATATGAGTGAAAAGTTTGACATACTAAAGAGTATCATCAGAAGTTTCAGCCAGTCAATGAATCAATCAAACAATATTTATGCGCACCCCTCGTGTCATCATAAATATTTAGCTATAAATTTCGATTACAATGTTAAAATGTGAAATATGAAATGCGTTGAGTTCTCCATTTTTTGGCATTTGCTAATTGAGTTGTTGTTTCAGTTGTTGCCTGTCACGAGTGTGTGTGAGTGTGTGAATGTGTGTGTATGACTGTGTGTGTGTGTGTGTGAGTGCCTGAGTGTTACGCTGATCAAAGCCAAAGGCGGGAGGAGAGCTAGCCGCGGTAGGTTAGATGTGTTACAAGCCGAGTGCGACTAGGGGGCGAGCAGGGGGCGGCAGTGGGAGCGGGGGCGGGGCCGACGAGGTATGACAGGCGCAAAAAAAGTTAAGCATGCACAAAGCGAGCGACTTGGCAAAGTTTTTAACTGGCTGAAAGTAGGAAATGAATGCGAGTTGCGAGGCTTATGCCGCATAACTCGTACATATTGCAAAATGTGTTAAGTTAAGGGAGGGTGGGGAGGGGTAGAGGTAGAGAGGGAGGCAAGGAGAGAGAGTAGAGTAAAAGTGAGGCAGTCAGTTTGACAGCGCGTAGCCAATATAATAATGCCGCTTGGCTTCGCACTGAGCCTCTGCCATGCCTTGGCTTGGCTTGGCTTGGCTTCGCTCGGCTCTTTTCGCATGCATATTTTAGGAAATGAATTGCAAGCCTGTGCAAGATAAAGGCGCCAGCGTCTCGGCGTCTCGCGAATCGATAACTGTCAAAAAATAAGCCGGCAAGCAACACGCAAGACATGCCGAGGCGTGGGGCGACAAACGAGGGCAGATTCAGAAGTCGCGAGGCGGCACACAATTTAAATATTAATGGAGCTGTGCAAGAGGCGCTCAGGCAGAGTCACAGGCACAGGCAGAGTCACAGCCACATCAACAGCCACAGCTGGAGCCACAGCCACAGCCGGAGCACACGGCATAGCCAAAAAACCGTAACCGTAAAACTCAAACCGTAAACCGAGTAACTGCAACGGCAGCTGCAGCTGCAGCTGCAGGATTTGTTGGGAAACGCATTTCCTGCATATGTCAGGAAAATGAAAATGTCGAAGCAGAGCTAAAGCGAAAACTATGCTAAAGTTTTTGGCCCAGATCGATTGGTAAAAGGCAGGCAAGAGGCAGAGCTGCAGAAGAGGACGAAGAGGTGGGAAAAGGGGCAGCTTTCTCAATTTATTTTGTTTTATTTTGACTTGATTTTTGACAATTTTATACAACAAATTTTAAACTAAAAAAAACTTTGAGGCCAATTATGAATTATTGAAGCCTGTCAAAATGAAACAGCTGGAGAGCCAACAACAACAACAACAACAACAACGATAACTATATAGAAATAAAAGTCGATGTGGGTTAAAAGTTGTGACAGCTATGATTACATGATGATTGCATCAGCTAAAAGTCTTGAACAAAAACTGGAAAAAGTATTGAAAAACAAAAATTAAAAGCTACAGTTTGATACTCTGCAGGGGGTGAAAGGGAAGAGAGAGAGAGAGAGAGAGAGAGAGAGAGGGAGAGGGAGGTGGAAAGAGAAGATATGTGAGTCGAGGTTACTACATATATAGATGAAAACATAGGCGAGTCTCTACTAGAGGAGTAGATAGAGAGCAAAACAATTAAATATAAATAATAAGCTTGTAAACAAACATGTTGATATGGATGGATACATAAAAAGATGAAAAGATAAATTGATAAATTGATGGATAAATATACATTAAAGGACACATAAAATGATGCAAGAACAGGTATGGACAAATAAAAGGATTAAGACAAAATTCAAATAGGTAACTAAAAGGAAAGCAAACTATCTAATTTAGTTTTGTACTCTGAACTCAATAATTCAAATCAAATCAAATAATATCACGTAAATAAATAAAAATACTAGTTTAGTAGATCAGACACAAAGTTTACTCTCTTAATAAGGATTACAGAAATATGTCGGTATATATGTAGTTGATATTAAAAATTGTTGTACATGTATTATAATTTGTTTGTTTTTTTTTTTATGTTTGTGGTCATTACCAAATATATATAAACATTATTAAAGAGTAATTCAAATGTTTACTTTCCGAATTATCAAAATGAAATAATTTAATAAAATTGACTGTCATTCAAAACAAGTCTTGTTGATGGTGAATGTAAAAATGTCAGTCAAAATAATATTTAAAGATAGATAGATATTCAAAAAATGTGTATATAAATAGTTTTAGGCTTAATGCTAAAGCTATAAAAATATACATAAATATTTATTGAGTGTTATGCTCATATGTATAAATAATGGCCATAAAATAAAAATTTGTTTTTAAAAATAAAAAGTATTTTTATAGACAAATTGATATTTAAATAAATAAAATTAAATAAAAATTAATATAGTTAAGTTAAATATTTGTATAACCCTAATATAATAATTATAAATGATAATAAAAATATATTAGAAAATTAAAAGTAATAAATAATAATAATAATAATAATAATAATAATAATAATAATAATAATAATAATAATAATAATAATAATAATAATAATAATAATAATAATAATAATAATAATAATAATAATAATAATAATAATAATAATAATAATAATAATAATAATAATAATAATAATAATAATAATAATAATAATAATAATAATAATAATAATAATAATAATAATAATAATAATAATAAAAATAATAAAAAATAGTAATATGAATAGATTTAATATAAAAATTATAATAAATAAAAATAATAATCATTACTAATATAAATAAATTAAATTAATGGATAATAATCATTAATAATATAAATAAATAAAAATAATGGATAATTAATTTGTAGTGAAATGATTTATTTTGAAATGAAATGAAATGAATTTCTAATTTGCATTTAATATATTTACCAGTGAAGTATGATGGACTGCATTCACAGCTCATTCTTTTAAGTCTGTACTGTAATTAAAGTATATATATACATATATATCTATATATATATATAAATAATAAATATAAATATAATAAATATAAATAATATATATATATAAATAATTAATATATATATAAATAATTTATAAATATATATATAATTTATAAATACCTCCATTTACTTTCATGTGCCATTAATAGATACCGGAGTTCATATGCTAAAAGTTAATTATGATATTAAATCATTTTGTTCACTCAATCTTTGATGATTCGAGGAACTCCCATTCCATACTTTCTCCCTCTGCTCTTTCAGCGTTGCCTCCCTTTAGTCACTCACCCACCCACTTTCTAATTGGTTTTCGTTTATTGTCACAGCGAAACACACGAGTTGTGTGAAATTTAATCAGAAAGCAATTCACGCACGCTTTTGCCACTCGTCCAACCTAATGAAGCAGAGGCCACAAAACAAAAATGTTGAACTTCTTCCGAAATGGGGTGTGTGTGTGCGTGTGTGTGAGTGTATGTGTGTGTGTGATGTCAAAACGTCAGTCAGCAAATATTTTGTAGCCATGTTGTGTAACATCATGGAGCTCCGTTGTCAAGCCAAGTGTAAAAGTGGCTCAAAACTCGAGCCCGACCCCAACCCAACCTCCGACTCCGACCCGAGCCCGACTTCCACTGTGCTGTGGCAGCGTCCACTCGAGTGTGCAATTAGGTGAAAATAAATGGTTTAACAAACGCCTCGAAGTATGCAATCATTTAAATTTCACTTCATTTGTCCTTTTCATGATTCCAGTGCGAAGAACGCCCTCCTCCGCCTCCTCTGCCTCCTGTGGCTCCTGCTGCGCATTCCTAGACACCAAATTACAGAACCAAACAAAATTATTTTGATTTATATGCAAGGCAAGGACTCGCCCTGGACCCACTAACCCACTGGCCAACGTCCACCTGCCTGTCAGCGTCTTGTTTTCTTTACTTTCTGTTTTTACGTTTTTACGTTTCTCTCTCTCTCTGTTTTTTTTTTTCTTTTCCTTTTCTTTTTTTTCTGCCTTTGCCTACCCTCGACTGTCAATAGATTTGGCCCAAACTAAATGCTTTGATTCGCTGTGGACACGAGCGAATTTGAAATGCAAATTTAATTTGAGACGCGACGCTGGCTTTCACCCCGAAAGTTGCTCAAGCAGCGTGGGCTGCTCACATTAATTGCCCACATTCCTCTGCTCCTCCTGCTACTCCTGCTACTCCTGTTACTCCTGCTCCTCCTGCTGCTGCTGCTCTATTCAAGTCACTGCGCGTTTTGCCTGTTAATTTTGCGCCAAATCAGCAACAACTTTGGCTTTTCCATTCCGATTTTCCATTTCGATTTGTGCCGTGTGCATAAAATTTTACGCTGACTACCAGAAAGTAGCCCAGCGAGTGCGAGTAGCTGTAGCTGAGTGTTCTCTGGCCTGATTGAAATGTTGCCAACTATTGCGAAAACTACTCACAAAACTTTATTGGCAAATTGATGAAGTGCTCGTGTGCCACATGTGTGTGCGAGTCCGTGTGCGGTTCTTTGCTTTAGCTAGGCTGCAAAACAATTTCTAGTCAAGTTGCCTACACTTCAGTTTAGAAACTGCCTTTGCCATTGCCTTCACCGTCCTCCTCTTGGCCTTCACTCCTTTCGCTGTTGCATGCCGCCTGCAATTTGGCGGCGCTGATATGCAAATTAAGTTGTTGCGCTAAACGACGTGCCGGGAAACAGGTTCGGGTTCGCTCTCTCTCTCTCTCTCTCTCTCTCTTCCACTCCTCACCTCCCTCTCTATGCCCTTCTCTTTGTCTCCTTTGCATTTGGAAGGCTCTAGCCGTTAGCTAACTCGGGCTCATTTGTATTACAATTCGTCACAAACTGTGCTCCAATGTGTGTGTGTGTGTGTGTGTGTGTGTGTGTGTTTGAGCTTGCAAAAGTTTATGCGCTCTCGATTATGCACTTAAATTTCATTTGCGAGGTTTGTAAGTAAAGCAATTGTTATCAAAAATCACGTAATAAATAATGGAATAAAATTGATGATGGATAAATATCACAAAATATAGTATCAAATTGTATGCAATTTTTATTAATTTAATTAATAACAAAATCATAAAAATGTATTTGATATATGTATAAAATTTATATAATAATATAATATAAATAACAAATAACATTTAAGATTTATAATATTTTTATAATAGTTTAAAAATATATTATATTTAAATAAAACATAATAATAATATTAATAATATTTTTTATACCCTGAACCCATTGAAAATGGGAAATCAGGGTATAATGGTTTTGTTAAATGTATGTAACAGTCAGAAGGAGGCGTGGCCGACCCCATAAAGTATATATATTCTTGATCAGGGCAACGAGCTGAGTCGATTTAGCCATGTCCGTCTGTCCGTCCGTCCGTCTGTCCGTCCGTCCGTCTGTCCGTCCGTCCGTCTGTCCGTATGTTTGAACGCGTCGATCTTAGAAGATATAAGAGCTAGAGACTTGAAATTTTTTTTGTTAGGTCCGTGCATTGCACGCGCAGATCGAGTTTATCTCCAAAAAACGATAACTACTCCCGTTTTTTTTTTATCGATTAAAAACCCTATCGAAAATCCGTTTTAAAATTATATCTCCTACATCTTTAAAGCTAGAGTCTCCAAATTTTGCATATAGGTTTAGATGAATTTTACAGAATTTCAATTTTTGTTATATTTTGGATACCGGCTCCAAATGTGACCAAACTCCCCTTTGAAGGTCAGTTGCATGTATAGCTAATTGTGAATGAGTTGGCATTTTTATAAAATGTAAAATATTCAATAGAATATGTACATAATATGCTAAAAGTTTCATTAAATTCCGTTTAGTCAACACAAATTAATAAACAAAACGTTTGGCCAACTAACAAACGCACGTGGCAGCAGCAAAAAGAGTTTTCCTATACGTGTGCACACATACACTCAAACCTCTTCTAGCATATTCTAAGAATCAAATTGCGATTTATTGTGTTAAAATTCTCAGCTGTTAGTTTAGTTTAGTTTTACTAGATGGCGCTCTAGCGGTCAACTTATTGCAGTTTTGTCGTTTCGATTTTAAGTGGCGAGGTGGCGTTGTTATTAAAGGCGAGGCGCGCCTTTCGACTTCGGAGGCAAAGTCGGTAGAATTTAATTTTTCAATCTTTTTAGCATGAGAGCATGAGGTGACTTTTTGAGGTGATCGAGGTGAACGTTCATCGAGAATTTCTCGGTTTGAGTCTTGGTGTCTTAATAAAATGGAAAGTCAACATTTTGGATAGCGACCATAAATTTGAACAAATTCTTTAAATTGCAGTGAAAATATGTGAATGATTTTTTATTTTTAATAAATTGAAAATAAATAAATTATTCAATTCTTTTACCCACGCAAATATTTACATTTTCTTTTCTATTTACATCTTAAGCAACTTTATAGCATATGCTAAGTTTAACAGAATCAAATGATAATGTTCATAATATAGAATGTTTCTAATTGCAAATAACTAAAGCGCGTTGCGCCATCTATTAATTTGTTTTGGCAATACATATGTATGCATACATGTATATGCTAACATAGTCCTACATTTCTACATATACATAAATGTTTGTATGTATAATTGCAAGTATTTTCGAGCGTTACACACATACACCCTTACATATACATGTTCCAATTTATCCATATGTATGTACATGCTGCAAAGTATCATCACTATTAAAATGAACTTTTAAACACTGATCTGCAGCATTGAACAGGCGGGCTTTTTAAAAAAATTAAAAATATTTTTATTTTCAAGCTTTGGTGATATATAAGCTTATAATTATTATATACGATGATAATCTAAACATACAATTAGTTATAAGTCTAATTGTCTGATTTAATTTATTTTATTTCTGTGGGTGCAATAACATATAAAACATATGTTTAGCAGATTTTGGGCATTGCCCAGCACTGAAACTTCAATTGTGTGCGGTAAAACGATTAGTCTGTAGCCTGCGATATATATATATATATATATATATATATATATATATATATATATATAACTATATACATATATATATATATATATATAATACCCGGAACCAAACAAACAAAAAATACATTTAATATGGTTAAATACTTAGACTTCAATATATATATATTTGAAATATATTGAAGTCTAAGTATTTAACCATATTAAATGTATTTTGTGTTTGTTTGGTTCAGGGTATTATCTAGTCGAGCACTCTCGACTAGAGTTTTCTTACTTGTTCATAATTATATCACTACTTTTTGAATCATTTAATTTATATTATATTATATTGTTTATTTTTACATTTTGTACATATCTTGTAAATATTATATATATTTAGAAAAATATAATATAAATGTACTTTTTAATCATTCATTACTTTTTTAATCATTTTATTTATATATTGTTTATTTTTACATTTTGTACATATTTTCTAAATATTAAATATATTTATATATATTTATATATATTATAATATAAATGTATATATTTTTTATATATTTATTTATTTTTATTTATTTTTATTCATATGTTGTTTATTTTTACATATATACATATTTTCTAAATATTAAATATATTTATAATAATATAATATAAATGTACTTTTTAATCATTCATTACTTTTTTAATCACTTTATTTATATATTGTTTATTTTTTCATTTTGTACATATTTTATAAATATTAAATATATTTTTAATAATATAATATAAATGTACTTTTTAATCATTCATTACTTTTTTAATCATTTTATTTATATATTGTTTATTTTTACATTTTATACATATTTTCTAAATGTTAAATATATTTATAATAATATAATATAAATGTACATTTTTGTATATATTTATTTATTTTTTTTTTATATATTGTTTTTTTTTTTACATCTTGTACATATTTTATAAATATTAAATATATTTTTAATAATATAATATAAATTTATATTTTTTTTATATATTGATTTAGTTTTATTTTTTTAATTTATATATTACTTTTTTCACATTTTTAACTTATTTATTATTTATTCATTCATGTTAATTTTAAATGTTTACATATTTATTGTTTTGTAGAAGTATTTTCTTCTTTCAATTTTCATCTGTAATTAAATATTAGCATCTAGTTCTGGTTTAATTTAATTTAATTATTATTTATTTAGCATAAATTTTTGTATAGTTTTCTCCTTTTGCTTATTAAAATTCTCTCAATTGACTGCAATCACAAAAAATCAAATTGAATTCAATTAACTGTTCAGCACTTGCACCTGTTCGGGGTTGTTGTTGAAAACCTTTGACACGCGCCTCGCTGCTTGCATGATTTGTTGCATGTGGCTGGAAAGCTGGCTGGCTGCCTGGCTGGCTCGATTCGTGGCAAGATTTATGAGGACAGGAAAGTCGCGCGCGCCTGCATAAATTGGCTCGTAATCTGAGCTATGAGAGCAGCGAACGGCGAAATGCGAAAAGCGGACGGCAAATAGCGCAAAGCGCGCACTTCATTAGCTCAATAATTGCACAATAAATTATGCAAAACGATTGACAAAAAGGCGCAACTCGGTTTTCAGTTTTCCAATTTGTTTCGGCCTTTCTTTTTTTTTTTGTTGGCCAAACAATGCGCAACAAATCAGACAAATTGAAATCTGAAATCAGAAATCCGAAATCCGAAATGGAAAAAGCCAAATGGAAAGCTTTTGGCCAAAAATGAAAATCCCAAAAATCCAAATCCTAATCAAAATCGAAATCGAAATGCCTAACGAAATTATGGGAACAAAGGCGTGGGATCTATTTTAATGGCCGAGGCTGTGACCTTGTCAAATTATACGCTGAGCGCCACGGAAATGCGCATTATGAGATTTGGCTTTGGACCCGCGAACTGAACCGCGCTGAATGCCAAAACCGACAACAAATGTTAGTTAAAAGCCCATTTTGATATATAATTTATGGTGGAAGGGGATGGGAGAGGGGGAGGAGGGGGAGGAGGGGGAGGAGGGGGAGGAGGGGGAGGAGGGGGAGGCATCTGTCGGTTCACAATTGTCGTCTGCGTGTGGCTGCAATTTTAATTAAAATTTATTGATTTACAGCTGAATAAATGCGCTCACCAATTGCAACTGCAATTGCAATTTCCATTTCCAATTCCAATTGCAATTGCTGTTGCTGTTGCTGTTGCATCAATGTCCAAACGACGTTTGACCAACCTGATTCAGGGATACCTTTTGACTTCGTTCCTCCGTCCGTCCGTCCGTCCCTCCGTCCGCCTCGCCTGCTGCATTGTGTAAAGTCAAAAGGTTTCAGCGATTGCTCTCATTTGGCCACAGGATTTAATAATCGAGTGCGGCTTAGAGAAGCTGTTCGCGTGTGGCTTGTAAATAGTCACAACAAATATGAATGAATTATTTGTTGAATAATATCAATTCAGCTGCAGTATTTATATATTTAAGAGAGTACAGTACTTAGAGAAAAATTAAATATATATACAATATATATTATTAAATATCAATTATATAAAAAGGTCTAACAAGTTCCTTATTATGCGGCGAGCTCTATTGAAATTGGGTTAACAGGTTATATTAGTTTTACTCAAATGCATAAACCAGGCAGTTGAAGGAGTAGTTGATTCATAAAAAGTTTATGTATTCTTGAACACGAGTTTCTAATTTGAAATTTCGAATATATAGGGTATCGCAAAATTATGCAAGAGTAATTTTGATACTGTATACTATATAATTCAATCAAAAAAACCCTAATTTTCTAATTAATTTTCTATCAAATTGATTAATTAATTATTAATTTTCTATCAAAATTTCTTGTAGCGTGATTTTTGAAACACCCTGTATATAAGCTAAAGGCTTCCTCACTGGACCACTAGCGATTAAGTGCGCTGAGTATTCAATAAAATAATCTAGTTTTTATACTACTAAATAATTTACTAACAATAAGGTCTAAACTTTCTATTTTAATATATATTTTAATATTTTTATTTATTTTCTATTTTTTAGGTATCTATTTGCAAAAAGAGTCAAATATAGCTTAAAACATTTTTCTGTCTTGAAGTTTGTTTTAATTTTAATTTTTCAGTGCTGCTGAAAAGTTTAATAAAACTAAAAGTATTTTTCTCTTATTATTCTATATTTTGTATACAACTTATAGATTTGTAATGAATATTTAATAATATATGTAAATACATAATCAAAATTTCCCACTTTCTGTTAGCTGAATAAATAAATAAATTTGAACTATCGCTGTTGATACATAAATTAGCAGCCGTAGCAAAATTGTATTTAATTAATTATTTCTATGTTGGTTGCAAGTATTTTTCGGCAAATAAAAAAAACAACATAAATAAACGATGTAAGAGTATTTATTTTAGCGAGTGTTTAGTAATTGACATAAATAGAGCCAAGTCGATTGTTTATTGCCTGCAAATAGATTTGCTGTTTGTTGCGCACAAAACGAGTATATTGGCTTGGTTGAATGAATATTCGAATTCTGAAAATGTATTAGGATTTATTTGCCATGCTTACCTGACTACATGACTTGATGTCTGAAGATTTTCACAGTTTGAGATTATAGAAAATATTTTAGAAATAATTTTAAATAATTTTAAAAAAAATTGTATTATCAAATATAACAGCTTGAAAGTCATGTTATAAAAAAAAGGTGCAGGTATTTTATTCTGTCTCCATAGATTCTTATTACGCTCTAGAAATTTATGACAATGCGGCCAAAATTAATTTATATAAAATGAGAGTTGTTTAATCAAAGCTCTCAATATCATTTATCACTAAAGGTTGCTTAAAATACAACCAAATTAAAAAAAATTAAATTTAAAAAAAAAAAAAAAACACGAAAGAAAAAAAGAAGAGATATTTGTTAAATTGTGAACAGGCATTGTGCCGTCAGTTAAATTTATACGACAACTTTTTGTGTTTTATCTTTGTTATTTTTTTGCAAATTATATTTTTGGCCCACAAATTTTGATATGTGTTTGCTTTAAGCTAGAATATAGCTATTGCTTGTCTCTCTATAATTTTAGGCAAATAATTTTTTAGGCTTTGTGTACTTTTCATTAATTTAATTTGGTTGCATTTCTATATATATATATTCTTATATATGTACATATATATGTTACAATTGTTATTTAAAATTTGCTAATGAAAACCAAAGTGACCTTTTATATTAATTTTGTTTCTATTCCTATATTTCGACTATTTTGCATTTACATCTAACAGAAATCTCTCCCTACCTCTCTATCTGTCTCTCTCTCTCTCTCTCTCTCTCTCTCCCTCTCTCTCTCTCTCTATCACTTGCATTTCTTTTCATTCACACAGCCTGTCAGCTGCAACGTGTTTCTAATTTGATTCTTA
This sequence comes from Drosophila hamatofila, assembly GCA_035045345.1. Taxonomy (NCBI): domain Eukaryota; kingdom Metazoa; phylum Arthropoda; class Insecta; order Diptera; family Drosophilidae; genus Drosophila; species Drosophila hamatofila. Next base: position 5,065,460 of record JAWNPA010000032.1, read on the forward strand.
TTCCTTTTTCATTGCATTAATTTTCCATATATTTATTTTAAATTAAATACAAAAAAATAAAACTTTTGTTTGCACAATTTTGCATAGATTTTCTCTCAATCTGTCTCATTTTGCTCTGCTTCGCTTTCTCATTTTCGTTTCGTTCGCTTCTCAATCTCTGCTTTTCATTTCAATAATGCATTTCCGCTTTTAATTAAAAATTTAGTTGTGGAAAAATTTTACAAAAAAAAAAAAAAAAAGGGAAAAGAAAAGTACGAAAAAAAGTTGTAGCAAAAGTTACTTTTTGGCTTCGCTTGGCTGCCCCCACCAAACAATTTTTGTTGCTTTTGTTGCTGTTGTTGTTGTTGCTGCTGCACGCTTCAATGTCATTAACAGGTGGAAGTTTTCAGCAACTGAAACAGACACAAACACACACAGAGACACACACAGATATACACACTTAGCTAGCAGATGAACAATTGTAATTGCGGTTCATTTGACAGTTTTCATTTAGTTCCTGGCTTTCTGTTGCATTGTCCTTCCAGCTGACACAGGAAGGGTTCGTCGTGGAGGGCAGCTGCTGTTTGCATTATTAACGGCAACAAAGTGTTAAGAAGTGCATTAAGCCAAATGTTAACTGCAATGGCTATTCAGAGCAAGTTACAGCCACAAAACTTGCGGCTGTAAATCCAGCGTCAGGAGAAACAAAAGCGGAAACATTTTTAGTTGCCTAACCTCAGGCGCAGTCAAGGAAGTTGCAAGATGGGGGAGAGTGCGGGTGGGGTTAAGGGAGTGGAGAGGGTGGGAATAGGGACTGTTGTAGGCGGCAGAGAGTAGGGTAGAGATGGAGTAGAGAGTGGGGGTAGAAAGTGGGCTGGAGAGGGGGATAAGAGCGTGGGATATGTAGATAGAGGAGTAGAGAGTCGAATATATAGAGGAAGAGAGAGTGGATAGAGAAAGTATCAGACGTGGAGAGATTGTTATGGAGGAAGTTTCGATGTAGTATAGATTGAGTGTAGATAGAGTCTAAAGGTAGGAATGACTGAGTATACAGGGGTATTGAAAAGTTATCTACTGAGTATAATATGGGTAGAGAGAGTCTCGACGAGATAAAGATGGGCATAGAGAAGGTATTGAAGCGGCATAAGCCAGTAATAGTAGTCAAGAATGAGGGGGAGTGGGAAAGTATTGATGAAGTATAGAGAGAATATAGAGGAACGGTAAGAGTGAGATAGTTAGATAAGATAAGATAGACGGATGGAAGAAAGGAGTAAACATCAAGTAAGGAAGGTGTAGAGATATGTTAATAAGAGCGTAGATCGGAGATAGAGACGAAGTAGAGAGGGTATAGAGAGAGAGATAAGGTAAAGAGAAAGTAGAGGTGGTAGAGAAGAAGTAAAAAGGATGTAGGCAGGAAGTAGAGAGGTCTCATATACATATATAGAGGTCTTTTGTAAAGAGTAAAGCAATGGATATAACGCTGAAGTGAGGGGATCGTTAGAAAGTAGAAGGGCTGAAGTTTAGGAGGAGAATAGAGAAAAATGTGTTAGGGCGAAGAGAAGATTCTCAAGAGTGGGTAAGGAGGAAAAGAGAAAAGGGTGGAGAATCAATCTTAAGGAAAGTATAGAAAGGGTTTCGAAAGACTATATCATGAGCAGAGAGGGGCTATAGAGGTATCATAGAGAATATCTACCTTTAAAGACTCGTGTGAAAGCAACTACAGCGCTATAGAAGCAATGCGTACTACAGGCTGTTTAAAGGCATTATAGATGTGGGGTCAGTGTTTAACAGCTGCTGCGCTGATTTTTTAAAGTTTGCGTTCGGGGAGCGATTCGCGGTTTAATTACAATAAAATATTTAAAGACGGCTGCTTGGCTGTTTTATGGGGCTTAAACATTGCTTTTTACGACCCGGCACACATGTCGAAACGTAATTTGATAGTTGATGGCTGCACCTGCTCCAGCTCCTCCAGCTCCTCAGCTACCTCAGCTTACCCTAGGGCTAACAGAGCTAACAATGTGTGCGAATGTACGAGCGTGTGTGTGTGAGTGTGTATATATTTATGTATGTGTGTGTGTGTGTGTGTGAAGCGCGTTATCAAAGTTTTAACCAAGTCGCATGAATATTTAGTTGCGTAATGCGCCACGCCTATGCCGCCCCTGCTTTATTAACCAGCTCCTTCCTGGCTAACTCCTCCCCACCTCCTGTCGCGACCTGCACAGCTTTAATTTGTGCGACAAGCCAAACAAAACACAAAAGCACAAAACAAAACACAAGCAAAGGCAAAGAAAATGCTAATTTTATTGACACGCCCCCCCCTTCACGCCCACCTCAACTCCAGCCGAAGCAGTCGAAACGCAGAAATTGAAGAAAGGTAAAAGCGGTTAGCGGTAGAGAGCGTGTGAAATGAAGGAGGGGCAGGGGGTGGTGGAAGGGCGGTAGGTGGGTGTGGTGTATAAGTAACGGTAGCTGACTGGCAAGTCATTAACACATTTGATAGACAGAAACAGAGAGAGTGAGAGAGAGAGAGGGAGAGAGGGAGAGACTGCTGCGACAGCCACGCCCACATCCACTGCCTAATTAACACGTTTTGAATTGTGAATTTTGAAATGCGCCAACAAAAACAACAACAACAAGACGAGGAAGAAGAAGAAGAGGCTGAAGCTATGTTAGGAATGGGCATCAAAATGTTATGCAAAAGTATTTCAGTGTTAAGCAAAACATTGCTCAAAATTAACTAATCAATGTAGTGAATTTTAAATACCCTAACAAAGGCGGCAACAGTTCAACATCCGTGTTGAATATGCAAATATATAATATTTTGAACGAAAAATATATTGAAATAAGCAAATTACAAGCTCTTCTTAGCAATCTTCAGATTTGAGTAGATATATTTGTTGCTAAAGTTCATAAGCAACTATAAAATAAGTTTGAATACTCATTTCTAGAATCTTCCGTTTCTAATCTCAGTTTCTAATTTTCCTACTTCTAATTTTTAAATGAGTTTTTTCTCCACCGAAATATCTAAAAATTTTATATTTTATATATGTATATATACTTTTTTTTATTATATATATTGTATATTTTTCTAAAAGATTTTTCATTTTAAAAAATTGTTTTCTATTATTATTATTATTATTATTTTTGTATTAGTATATTTGTATATATTAGTATATCAGTATTTATTTATTCTACAAATTTTATCATTTTATATGTTTTTAATTTAATAAACTTTTTTTTTTTAATTATTTTAAAAATATAAGAAAATTTTTGAAATGAATTTTTGAAATATTTTTTATTGTTATATTCTCTTTATAGCAAAATCTTAAAATTTCGTATTTAAAATAATTTTTTATAAAAATATTTTTTTTGGTATATATTATTATAAATATGTATGTATACATTTATATTTCAAAAAAAATTTTCAAATATAGATATATATATTTTTAAATTGTATTAAATTTTATTTGTTTCAATATTTGTAATTTTTTTCTTTTGAGTCTATATTGTTTTCGATTTATTTAAATCGAAATTACCTAAAATTAATTCTGTTCTTATAAATATTATATAATTTAATTTAATTAAATTTACCAACAAATTCTGTGTATAAATGACTTTGACTATCCCTCTAAATATTCTCAGCTCCAGTCAAATGAAATCACCTCACCCGTGACATGCCCTCACAGCAGTCAGCGATAAAAATCTGTTAATATCCTTTGCCGCAAGGATAAAGGCAAGCTGGTGCCATATTGATTCCTGCTGAACAGAACCGAGGCATATTTGCATCCTTGATGGTGGCAAGGACCTTTCCACTTGTGGATCAAATGAGCGCAACCTTGAAGGTGTTAAAATAACATATTTAGTTGGTTGCGAAAGGGGCGGCAGCCGAGTAGGCGTGGCATTTGTTACGAACCAAATTAAATTAAAGCACGCATAAATTATATGTAACAATGGGAAGTCAGCGGCGAAAAAACAATTGCCGAGGAACGAGAAATCATTGAATATATTACGAAATGTACATAAAATTTCAATAAATATATATAAACAATCGTTTTAGATTTTGTAAATCAAGAAAATATTCAAAGAAATGACGATCCTAGCAGATTTGATAGATCATGCTAACTATGATTTGACTTATGGATTTCCGGATTTACTTTTTTTTTGGTTCTGAATTTGCAATTAGAATTGCGAAATATTGTGCTTATATATTGAATTAGGTTATCAAAGTAAAAGGCGGAGGCGCTATATTAGGCTTAAGCTTACCAAAGACCATCCCATCACCCATGCGGATCTTCTGCAGGTCCAAAATTATTGTATATACAATATATATATATTCTTTTATAATATATAATACGTATTAATAACAATATTTTTATATTAAATATAAATTTTATAATAAATAATAATTTTTTGTTTGTTTTACTTTTCATTTTTATTTATTTACAAAAAAGTAGATAGTTTTTATAGTTTTCTAGAGTTATAAAATATTATTTATTATATTATTTATTTGCTTTTTAATTTTCCTCGTTCTTTTTATTAATTTACAAAAAAAAAAAAATAAATAAAATAAATAATAATAATAATGATAATATTAATAATAATAATAATAATAATAATAATAAACAATTTTTTTCTAGAATTAGTATCAGCATCTGTTCTCTATGTGATTAATAAGCCGTGATTGCATGTGAGTCGAAACTCACCCATGGATATGTCGATTATATTGCTTCCCCTCTGTTTCCTATTTACCTACTACATTGTATATTTAAAATACTTATCTTGTTATTATTTTCATCCCATGTACAGGGTATTTTCCAGCTATTCACACTCTACAAACAGTACTATTTCTTTTCCCTACAAACATATTCCTTGTGTTTTTTGTACATTCGTTTACATATTTTTTTGATTTTTCTATACCCCCTCGCTGCTCCTCTGCCCCCTCTCTACCCACTTAGGCATTGGCAAGTTAAAAGTGTTGGATAGGTCGTTACTTCAGCTTCTTCTTCTTCTTCCTCTTCTTCATCTTCAGCATCAGCTTTTATAGCTTTCTCGTCATCAAAGTTGAAACTGCCTCTGTCGCTTTATTTTGGCCACGACTCCTCCCGCCTGACTTTGCCTGCCTTCCTGACAAACCCTTTTATTTAAATCGCAGGCAAAAGCAGAAAAAAAAGAAAAGTTTTGCTACTCAAAGCCCGTTTGGTCGACCTGGCTTTCAGCTGTCGTGTACTTTATGACTAGTTGTAATGCCAAGTGGCTCAGAGTCCAGCCCGTATCTCAGACATCTGAGTACAGTGAACACACCTCAGCAACTAACGTATTTCAATTCGGGCTTAGCTAACAAATTGCAGTTGCAATATTTTTGTTAAATAAATCAAAATCCATTTGAAATGTTCTTTTTGGGAATTGCTTTTCGAGCAATTGAAGTATATGAAAAGAATTGTGTATATATACATATATGTATATAATAATGAGTTAACGAAAATGATTTCAAATGTAGAATCGAAAAATTTGAAAAAAACCCTTTTATTCACAATAAAGACACAAAGTATTACTGCTTCTACTTGCAGAAAAGAAAACATTTACAAATTTTTACAAAGAAATATTTTTAATATATTTTCTTTTGAAAAAAAAATAAAAACTTGCAAAGAAAAGAAATGTCTTAAACAGCTTAGACTTACTATTAAATATAAACGAATACTATATGTATGTATATATGTATGTTTCATCGATATATATATTTTTATCTTTAGGCTGTTCAGCTCCAGTGTTTTTCAGATCTCCTCAAATATCATAGCCATAAGAAGAAATAAGTAAGATAGTTGCAGTCGGGCGTTACCGACTGCAGAATACTCATTCACGGCCTATTTGCCGCTCTGCAACGCCCCCAATTATATAGGTATATATTATTTGTGTGCAAATCCATGGAGGATGTCTACAATAAGTTAGTCGTTAAGTTTTGAGTTTCTAGCTCGGGAAAAAATAAAACTGTAGAAATTATAGTCTAAGCCTCTTTGTCACGCCCCCAATCGGTATAAATATATTCGCCATATTTTCTTGATCTTGGGTTGTCAACGCCATTCTCCGACTTTCCACGCCCCTGGTGGGCGGATCGGGAAAATCTAAACACTTTTTAAATTCAAGGCTATACACTAGTAAATGTTCCAAAATTTTAAGTAGTTAGCTTCAATATGTTAGAAATGGTTTGCATTCATACGAACAGACGGACGAACGGACAAAATGACAAACGGACGGACAGCAAGACTTACAATATACTCAGTTCACTTGCGTGAATTATTATAAAAAGTTCGATTCTAATAATTCTTATCATATTTTTTTCACCTCAACCCTTTTCCTCTTCATTTGCCCGTTCCGTTCTAGTCAGTGCTCACTGTACTTCATAACAGGCTGTTTCGTTTTTATGACATCTCAATTTCGAAATATACTTTAGTTTGTCAGCAGCAATCGCTGCGAGCTGCCCCCGCCCCAGCCACGCCCACATGTCAGGCTTCCATGCTCACGCTGAGTGAGTTATATACAAACACCTAAGGCTATCCGTGACCTGATCTATAACAGGAGTCAGAGCTTGTTGTTGTTGTAGCACACAAAACGCATAAATTTATGTCAAAGGCTTGAAAAAGCGAAAACGAAAACGAAAACAAATTTATTTTGGACTTTTTAACAACTTTTGTGAATGTGCAGCTGTAACTGTAAATACAGGCATAGCTGTAACGGTCTCTAGCTTTTGTCAGTGTTGTAAAACAAAAAAAAGATGCATATATATATAGACTTATATATTTCATATAATATTTTATGTGTAAAAGGGAATTTGGGGTGTCCTTTCGCCACATTTGTTGATTGCTGCTTGCCGTTTTAGCCCTTTGAGCCTAGCTCTGCTTGCTCAAGCTACAACAACAGTAACAACAACAACAACAACAGCAACGAGAGCTGGAATTTTGAGTGGCATTTTGGTTAAGTGGCAATTGGTGTAAGTGCGTCGCTTACAGCTGGTCACAACTGTTGCACGCTTGTTGACATGCCAGCCGCTAGCAACATGTTGCCAACGGAGAGCGGAACGTAATGGCAAATGAAACAAGTGCGCTCTTAAATGCGAGGCTCGGCTGCAATTCACGAACGTAATTTCGTTCGTTTCTATGTCGAGCCTAAGAAGTAGGCAACATAAAAGCAGCTAAGCTGGGAAGAAAGTAGCAAAAGAAATCAAGGAAATTCAAAATAAACTTAAATTTCAATCAAATCTAATTTTAATTAGTTATTTTAATACATAATTAAGCTGTTCGCTTAACACTTAACTCACAGCCAAAAACTAACCTGAGACAACATTCAAACTGCTTAGCAACATTTGAGCGCGCAACAATGTTGCTAAACACGCGCTCTCTTCACAGAGCTTGAGGCGCAAGCGTCTAGCCCCACTTCGTGTGTGCTGTTCGTGTCGCCTTCGTGTCGCGTCCAGCCGAAGGCTGTGCGTCGTCATTCGTCGTCAGCGGGACTTCGTTTTTAAAGCTATAACAAAACTCAAATTGTGTTAGTTGGTAAGAAGCGTTCGTCGGCAACGGGCGGCAAAGCGGATGCAACAACCCGAACTGATTAATCGTGTCTCTCATTAAGTGAGTGTGTCACAGTGTGTGTGTGTGAGTGTGTCCATGTGTGTTAGTGTGAAGCGCGCGCGTGTTTTCGTCGCCGTGTTTAGAAGCTAATGAAAAGCCGTTGCCTACTTGCAGGCGGACAGGCTGCAGCAAGTGTTGCTCATGTGCGTTGTAATTATGCAAATTGCTTTTGCTTTTGCTTTTGCCTTTGCCTTTGCTTTTGCCTGCTGCCAGCAATCAGCAGTTGCAGCTGCAGCAGCTGCCGCAACTCAAGTGCAACTGTTGCCAGTTGTGCTGTGCGACCTTGTTGGTCGTCACGCCGCATGCATATTCATGCCGGCCAATTCGCAGCCACCCGCCACGACTAACAACAGCCGCAGAAAGTGGGCCAACTGCAGCGGCGGCAATAAAAGAGATTTTTCTTTTCTTTTTTTTAGCTCAATTTAAGGCTAAAGTTGTGCTCCAATTTTACCTGGGCGCTGTGCCAGGACACGCGCTGCCTCATCTGTCAGATCCTTATAATTTCTACAGTATTTCTTGTCTCTTGCCTCCAACTTGTTGTCCTTGGCAGCAGCAACAGCAGCAGTAGTAGCAGCAGCAGCAACAGTCGCTCGCAAATAAATTCATTTTTATTATTCTACTGTGACAGCTGATTCTTTGTCTCTCTGTCGGTCTGTCTGTCCGTGCCACATAATGTGGCCAGCACATTGTGTTTTTTATTCTTATTTTTATGGCCATTTCTTTCCTTCTTTTTTTTTTTTTTTGGCTTTTTCCTACCTGCAGCCGTTGACCTACTCGCAATTGTTATGCTTCGCAGCCTTTAGAAAATATTGCGAAAATAAAAACTTTCTTTGCTGCATTTGAAGCTGAAGTTTTGCAAAAGAATTAGAAATTCCTAAGCCGAAGTCTGCAAATGTTGGCCAAGTTTATTCAGAGAATATTCTTTATATACATATATGTGTTGACAGTCTGCCAGAAGTATTTGTGCTTGTGCCTAGAAATTGTACAGAAATGAATATAAAATAATAAACAATTTTTGGGAAGTTCTAATGAATTCAGGGAAATAAAAAAAATGCTACAGAAATAAAATTGAAAACTTGCCAAGCTATTGAATATATTTTAAATGAACAATTAAGTTAAGCTGTATACAACTGCCGAAAATAATTCATAAATAGAAAATATACAAAATATATAAATAGAAAATAAAGTGATATTTACAGAATATTTGAAAGCAAACTGAATTTGTTGAGTCTGATTTAATCTTTAAAGTGGAGAATGGACAAAACATATTCTTTAGTCATATACTACTATTTATTCTAATAAAATTTTAAATTATTTGTTATATGTAATTTGCTCAAAAATAAAAAATAAGTATTATGAATTTGACTTGTGAGTAATTTTTAATAGATTGAAAACTTTTTTCGTTTAATGACACATATCTTAAGTTTAAACTAAAAGTTAAGAACAAAATTAAGATAAATTAAAATATATATAAATAATTAAATAAAATAATAAAAACTTTCTTAAGGTTAAACTAGCAGTTAAAAAAATAAAACAATAATAAGTTAACAATTTTAAAAATATATCTGACTTAATTTTAATTTTTATTTTTGTAAATTTAAAAATAATTTATATAGTTAAAATGTATAACTAGTTATAACTATAATTAAATTCCATAAGTTTCTGTGTGAAATTTATTTAAATAAATTTTTCGTTGAGGTACTTAAAAAACATTTTTGTAAACTAAAAAAAAAAAAAAAAAAAAAAAAACAGGAAGTCTATGAAATTATATATAACTAATATAAGTATAAAAAAAATATATATAAAAAATCTGAGCTTTTTATGCAGAGCTGCTCTATCGAATATTCTTGACTTGAAAAGTTACTTTTATTTAAATCAAAAACATTTTAGTTAAATTGAAAGCTCTCAGTTTCTGAGCTGTTTATTTCATATGTATATGATGCCAGTTTATTTAATCACGAATAAAATACGAAATTAAATTTCTTCCCATTTGCTTGGCTTGGTTTGACTAATAAAACTATTAAAAAAAAAAAAAAAAAAAAATAAATAAAAAATAAAAATAAAATTAAAAAAAAAAATATATATATATATATATATTATATAGATCATAATTTATAAGTAACTTGAGCTATAAAGAACACAATTTGTGCAGTATTCCGTATTTAGTCAATTCTGCCGTAGTCCTACAATATATCAAGTATACGCCTCATAAGCAATTTGTATTATATTTATATTGAACTGAAGAAATTGTTGCTGGTGTGCTATATTGTCTTTAAACTTCGCAAACAATGAACTCAGAATTATATAGAACAGAAACGACTAGAAAATATAAGCAACAATTTTCAAGCCTATATTTGAGGAACTGTACATAAAGACATTGATTTTATTTGTTAATTTAGATAGCTTTGACTGAGTATACAAATATGTAAATATATATATGACTATTTTAATTAGAAACAAATATTTAAATATATTCAATGAATGAAATAAATTCATGTAAGTGCGATTTAATGTGCGCGCCTCAAAGTATGCAACAAAAAAGTAAATAAATACAGTCGCAATTAGCAGAGATTTATTGTGCTGAGCTGGGGCAAAGGCAGCGCAATTAAATTTAAATGCATGCGAAAGGACAACAGCAATGGTCAAGCGTTATATGGCCAGCAAATTGCGTTTATTTAGCTTTCACTAAAAATACAAAAAAAAAAAAAATGGAGAAGAATTAAGGAAATAGGAGCAAAGAGTCTCTCTTTATGAACAAATGCTGTTGTAATTGCTGAGCCAAAAGGTTTGGCTTTAGCTGTCCCTAATAAGTTCACAGCACGCAAAGTAAATTTTAGAATACAGATAGAGAGGGGAGAGAGAGAGAGGGTGAGAAGAGCCGGCAGCAGAGTAAAGCCAGTGGCACAGGCCTGTAAACATGAATAAGACATTAGGCAGCAATTTACATGTGTAGCAGCTACGAGTCTAGAGTTTAGCAAAGATGTGTGCAGAGAGAGAGAGACAGACAGTGAGTGGGACTGAGAGAGAGAGACATACACAAATAATGATTATTAACAAAATATGTTAATTTAATGTCTAGGCGTATCTGGAATTATATATCACTCAATGGCCAATGTCTGTCTGCCTATCCGTCCGTCCGTCCTTCCGTGCGTCCTTTCGTCCGTTTTGCTCTGCAGCTGAAATTGAAATATTCAAACGGCCCCAGCGGCAAAAGTTGTTAAGGTGAGCGCGGCTAGGTGTGCTGCATTTTAATCAATTTAATTGAAATACTCAGCCAGCAGCAGCAGCAGCAGCTGCTTAAAACTCTGCAATAAAAGACTATAAAATTGAGCTAGAGGCAGAAACAAGCATGTGCGCTTTAACATTAAAATGCCATTTGCCAGCGCTTGTCAAACTGTGCCCAAGTCGGATTAATAAATTGCGTAAATAACAAATTCGAAAAAAAACGTGCGCAACTGTGAAACATTGCAAACAACAGACAGCAGACAACAACAACAACAACAACGAGAACAAACAATCAAACCACACAACAACAACAACAATTTTTACAATAAAAAGCAAAGAAGTGAAAACAACAAAAACAACAACGACAACAAGCAGAAAAGTCCACAAACAACAACAAAGGAAGAACAACAAAAAGGCAAACATGACAACCATAAAGCTGCTCATTATCGGTAAGTTTTATCTCACAATTAAACAGCATCAACAGCAGCAGCAGGAGTTGCAGGAGTAGGCAGGAGCAACAGCAGCAGCAGTCGGAATTACATTAACAACAAAAGCAGCTGCTGCGGCTGCTGCTGCTGCTGCCATGATGTGGGCGGAACTTGAATGCACACTTTACACAAGTTTTAAAAGGAGTATATCGACTTTGTTAAAGAGATAATGAAACACTTAGTGAAGGCATTTTTGACTCTGCTTAATGTTTGATCTTTTTTCAAACAATCCCAAATGTTTGCAGAGAGATATGCTTACATTTGCTACAAACTGAAATTTGCTCTTCTTCTTAATTAAATCATTGCTTAGTTACTTATCCTCTAAAACGATTGTTGATTTCTTAGGAGATCTTTCACTTATGCGTCTTATATGGGGTGTTTTTTTTTTTTTTTTTTTTTTTTGCTAGCGTTACGCAAGCTTAAATCGTAATAAAATAAGGAAATATTTTCGTAATATCAACGTAACGGGCATTATTATTATTTAAATTTAAATTTTACATGACGTAAATATAAAAATATTTAAAAAATTATTTTTAAAAAAAATATATATTTTATTTTATTTTATTTTTAAATTCATGTTTTTTTTGCAATCTATACTTACATAAACATTTAAAAAATTTATTATAAATAACCAAATGGTTTGAGCTCCATTGAACTCAATCTTTATATTTACATTCTCCATTGTCTATATATTGTCTATTTGGAAGGTCCAGGTCATGAAATTTTTCCAGACGCCTTCACTCGTAATTTTCTAGAGGCTCATGAGTTAATTCATGCTTAGAAATTATATATACATAAATTGAAACACCAATTTCACACTCTTAACCATGATGATGAAAATTTAAAGTTGTTGCTGCTTCCTTCCTATGCTAGAATGCTCTAGAGTTTTTAGACGATATGTTTATTTCATTCATTTCTGTTTGGATTAAGTTGCCTATGTTTTAGGCAACGTTAATCTGTAAATAAATATTTTATTAAATAACAAATTTGGTTTTTGTCTACCTAGTAATTGAATAAGCTCAAATAAGTCCTAACAATTCTTATCAGATATCAACTAGTAACTAATTGGAATCAAGACAGTAAAAGTCTTTGAACTTTTTATGTTACTTTGTGGCTTTTTAAAGTTTACAAGTGAAAAGTTCAAAACTATCAAAGGCGAATTTCATGTTAATGAATTCAAAGACAATTTTGTATTTGTTATTCACACGGTAGCTTGGCTTTAGCGTGCGATGCAGAGCCTCTATTCAATCAGGACTGAGCCTGAGCATTGAGCAATTGGGTTGTCAGATTACTTTTTTAAATGCTAGCTGCATTTACATATTCAGCATATATTTTATACCATTAACTTTGGTAACTGTTGACAGTATTTTATCAGCCTTAAAAGGAGTCTAGTCAGTTTAGTTTAGTTTCAAAAGTACTTGTCCTGCTTTCTTCTCTCCTCTCCACAATCAATTCGGATTTCGTTTCCTTCTGTTGGAGTACCGCATTTATTTATATGATACACAAAACTATAATTTACCAATTCTTCATTGCTGAGCAGACTATCTCTCTTCTTTTTCTTTTCCTCAACGTATGAAAACAAGTATCTCAACACTCTCACTCACAGTTTCATCCACTGCTCAACAGAGTATCTCACAGTCAGATACACCCGCTTCCCATATTCTTACCCTCTTTTCTGTCCTGCACAACAAGTTTAGCCGCGAGCTGCACTTTGTTGATTGTCCGACACGCACGAGAATTTTAATTTTTTAATGCAAGTTCGTCGAAGAGTCTGCCAAATGGAGTAGATTAACGACAACACTAAGCACAGCAAGTTGAGCACAAAAATTACTCCATTGAAGAAGCTTTGCGATATTTCAAACGAAAGTTGGCAATGCAGTGAGTTCAACTGAACTAAGAGTTAAAGTAAATACATTTTAAAATAAGTTGAAAATGTATTTTAATTTTAAAATTAATTTTTGCATATCTATTAATTGTATTCCAATTCATTTGTATTTAAATTAATTATTCAAAATCATATCAAAAACATTTTGCAATGTATAAAAATTTTTTATTTTTATTTTCCTTCTGCCTCAATTATATGCTGAAAAAGAATTTTAAATTAGAGTTTTTTATATTTCGTATATAAAAAATAGCTTAATAATAAACTCAATATATTTTTAATTAAAATTCAGCTTACCTTTACTCAACTTGTCTGTCTTTGCCCAGATAGGTAATCAAAAAACTCTTAGAGCTTAGACAACGTTGCCAGGCGACGAAGCAGCAAAGTTTGCGGATGAAGATAAAAACCAGATAAACTGCCTGTACTTAACTTGTTTATAAGTAACTTTGCTTTTAATTAGATATTGAGAGACTAGAAACTAATATTAGAATATTTGTTTGCAATCATAGCAAGAGCATAGAAATAGAAATAGAGTCAAATACTAATCATTGTAATTGAAATTCTTTATGCCTAAGCGATAAACACGCGAGTCATTAAAGCGAGTCACCATAAGTGATCCTATAATTAACTTCATAGCTAAAGATGTGAAATCATATAATTAATTCATATTTTGCTATAGATATGATAATTAAAATCAATTGCAAATGAAGCTCAACTATTGTTCAAATATAAAAAATAAAAAAGTATTTTAATATAAAATTAATTAAAAATTAAATTAAAAATTTTAGATTAAAAATTAATTTTCTATTGCAATATTTTATTATATTATCAAATTTAATTTGTGTGTAAAAAAAAAACAAAATGCTGCTTAAATAAAAATGTTGTTAAATTTTTTTATTTTACAAAAATTTTTTACTATTTTTGTAAGTTGACAAAGTGTATTAAAATTAATTTAATTTGATTACATCATAATATTAAATAAATTTAAATAATAATACTTTTATAGAACAACAAAATTAAAAAAAAAATTACTTCAAATTAAATATACATAAATAAATAGACATATACAAATTAATTTAAATAGTTTAAAATCAATTTTTTAAAATCATAATCAATTTTATTTAAATGTTATTTGTGTGTCAAGCTATTTTTTTATTAATTTTAAATTATTCAATTTATTTTTTATATCACTCAAATGCATATTCATTTATATATAAATTATAAAGAAAATGTATTTTAAATAAAAACCATTTTAATACGTTAAAAAGTAATTTATGTGTATTGCAAATGTGTTTTAACAACAAAAATATTTTAATGAAATAATTTTATTTTTTATATTTAATATTTAATTAATATTTAATATTAAAATGAATTATTTTTAAATACTGAATATACTTAGCTCAGGCTTCTAATAACATGAAGATGTGTAACTCCAGTCTGTTTAGTTGACTTTTACTCTTTATTCATCTGAGTCTGAGCATTGATCTTTTTCATATTAATAACCAATTGATGGGGTTGTAAGGCTCAGCGTTCAGCCGTCTATTTTCAGAGACCACCTGCTAGTTGTAGAATGCATAGAAGGCATGTTTACATCTTTGTATATTTTGTATGCCAGTAAATGTAACAGCCATAAATTGCTGCCTCTGGTTGATGTTCTTTTTAATCATATACAGGACAACTATAACTATTATAATTATTATTAGTCTTAATAAATTGAGTCCATTCAAAGTGTAGAAGGCATGTTTACATCTATATATATTTTCTATATCAATATATGGCTTCATTTATTAGCCAAGCTTTTTTGCGCTTCCAAGAATTATATATTTGGACATGATATCAATTCAATTGCTTGGCAAATAAAAACTAATGTCGCCCATATTTATCTAATATATCTAATTTATTATTCTAATAACTTTAGCTCATCATCATGAGCCTTTAAAAGAGAAGCAGCAACTCCTCAATTTACAAACTTCAGCGATTATAAAAATTGAACAGCTGCGCAAGCTTAAAGCCATTGCCACTCCACAGATTGCACTTGACTCCTGCGTGAATGAGTGTTTGTGTTTTCTCTCTTTTTTTTCAGTCAGTTCTTTTGCCTCGGGTATTCATTTTATGCGCGCTTTGGGAAATTTCCCCAATGCCACAGAGTGCGCCAGGGCAGGGAGTGTGACGAGGGCTGCCCAATTTTATTTTGTACTTTTTGGGCCTTCTGTTTATGCGTGTGCCGCCTGACCATAAACAAGACATGTCGTCCACTCGACAACGATGCCACTCATCATTGCCGGCGCTTCCCACTCCGGCGTCAGCTCCGTCTTGGCCAGGCAAAAACTTGGAACTTGGTTCAGCGCACAAAACTCAATGCCGCAAAATTTGTTAACAATTCATTTCCGCGCTTTGGGCTTCATAAATTGCTTTTATTAGCAGCCAACGGAATATAAACCAACTTTTGCCTTCATTTTCCTTCTGTTCTTTTTTTGTTGGTTTTTTTTTTTGTTGAGGTAATAATACACTTGAACTTTTGCATAGCAAATAAAAAGCGTTAAAATGCGTGCGGTGGCAAAAGCAGAAGGCAGAAAGAGAGAGAGAGAGAGAGAGAGGGAGAGGGAGGGAGAGGGAGAGTGAGGGTGAGGGAGAGTGAACGTTGCTGTCTGAAAATCAAATTAAAAGAGACGACAGTTGCTGTGGCACCCTTTGCCCTCGAGCCAGTGACAAGTTGTGAAGTGGGACGTGCATGGACGCAGGACCTCGACAGGACTCAGCTCAACTCGACGTCGACTGGACTGCGGACTGCGGACTGCGGACTGCGGACTGTGTGTAAGTTGTTGACAGGCACGCAGGCAATAAAATTCAATATTTCATTAAAACGCACGTTACGCATACGCAGCGTGTGCCCCATGCCACATGAACCATGCCCCTTGCCCCTTGCCGCCATGCCCCTTCGCCCCAAGCCTCGTGCCTAAAAACGTAGCGCAAACCGCAAAAACTGCGTGTTGTTGCTTTTATCACACGCAGCGTCAACCGTTGACCAGCGCTCAAATCCGATTTCGTGTTATTAGCGCCAGTGCCACGCCTCCCACGAAACCACCCAACAGCCCTATTTACTTGCCACGCCCACACACACTCACATGCAAGGTCCTGGCTGGCTGGCTGGCTGGCTGGCTGGCTGGCTGGCTGGCTGGCAGCGTTGTCCTTCTCATCGAAATTGAGTCGTTTGTCGTTTGGCTGATAGGCGGTGGGTGTTGGGCTGTGGGTGGTGGGTGGTGGGTGGTGTTGGACGGTGGCCTCGGACGGGTTTCAGACGACTGCGACGCTGACAGATTATTTGCCTTATTATTCATAAGGACTCGGGCCGACTAGGGTCACCCAGCCAGTTGGCAGTTATTCATTACAGCAGCAGAGTGAGGAGGGAGCCGGAGAGAGAGAGAGCGAAAAAAAGGGAAGAGGAAAAGGTATGTCGAGTGCTTGAAAAGGTTTGCGACAGGGTTAAGCGAGTTAACTCTACACTCGCTCATAACTCAATTAGCGTCCGGATTGCTGTAAGCGGAAGCCAGACATATAACAAAATATAAATATGTATATATATGTATATGTTTGCTATAACCGTATAAAGTTGTAAAAATATTGCGGAAAAATTTAATTTGATTAATGCAATAAATGCAAAAGGCGGAGAGGAAACATTTGAAATCTATCTAAATTCAATCGACAAATGCAATCGGAAATAGCTGAAAAATTGATGAAAAAGTGAAGAAATTTATGAGCATTTGATGGCAGTTGGTGATATTGTGAATCAGTTCAGATGAACCACTATTGCAAATAGGTTTTAGCTTAATTCTCACCTAGTTCTGCTGTCAATATATATTATGCGAGCAGTTAAGAAAACCTTTCAAACATAATTATAATGTGTATACTTCAAAATCAATCCAAGCTGCTGTATTTGCTCTGCACAGTTAAACTATTAATGAACTGACTTACATTACAAATTTATGAAATTTTATTTTATTTTTTTTTTTCAGAAATGATCAGTTGACTTAAGTTCAATATTAGTTCAGAGCTAGTTCAAAATAATTTGGAACTAGTTCAAATTAATTTGGAACTAGCTCAAAATAATTTAGTTCAAAATAATTTGGAACTAGTTCAAAATAATTTGGAATTAGCTCAAAATACTTTGGAACTAGTTCAAAATAATTTGGAACTAGTTCAAAATGATTTGGAACCAGTTCAATATAATTTGGAACTAGCTCTGAACTAGTTGTGAACAAAGAATTACAGAGTTGTTCAATTAATTCCATTATTAGTTTATAACTAGTTCAAATTTGTCTCAAACTAGTTCTGAAAAAAAAAAATTGAATTAATATTATTAATTGAACTAAATTTAGTTGATCAACTCTTTAAAAAAAATCAAAATTCATAAATATTTTGTATTTTACTCAGAATTAGCTCAATATTGATTACAAATTAGTTTAAAATTTATTCAGCATTTATTAAAAATGGTTCTTTATAAACGAATAGTTTTAGTATTTGCTTTAACCGAATTCAGAGCTAGGTAAATAATTTGAACTTCTTCATAACTACTAGTAGAACTAGTACAATAATTTCAAGACTTAATCAAAATTAATGAACCGCTCTTTAGCAGACAAAGAGTGCAACTTGAACTAGTTTAGTATTGCAACAAAACTTCTGCAAATTGTACCTGAACTGAAATCTAGTTCTCGTCTAGTGACTCTACTTTTGAAGTAGTTCGAAGTGAATTTAATTCAGTTCGTGATTTTTGGTTGAGTGCCAAGCTTCAATTTGTATAGAGATGATATTCAATTTTGAACTTGTTCATTTCAGATGCAAGCTTAAAATCTTTTCATAATTTCCATTAATAATTTATTAATGAATATAAATTCAGTTATCATTATCTTTATGCGTATCTATTAATTCAAGGTACTTAGCTCATTTAATATTATTTGAAAAGCAATTCGCATCAATTTTTACGAGCAGTAAACAGCATTTAGCACCTTCAGCTGAGCTCGGGCTCGTTATCCATTTGAGCTTTGCTCTTTTATGATTGTTTTCCTTTTTTATAGAACTTTCGGTTATCTGAAATGGTTTTATTGTAGGGCACTTGAATAGTCACGAAACGGAGTCAAGTCGAGTCGACTCGAGTGGCGCTGCTCATTTGGATTTATTAATTGCGCTCTGGCTCAGTGGTTCAGTGGCTCGGTGGCTCGGTGGCTTGGTGGCATTGTGCGTAGCGAGTAAATTAATTAGCAAATACTTGCCTTAATAATCATTTTAATGGAATTTGTAATTTAATGCGCCTAACGAGAGTTTTATGTGTGATTACAGTTACGCCCCTCCCTTCACCCTCTCTACCTTCACCCTAACCTCACTCAATTGGCTGAAGTCTTTACGAACTTTGCTATTGATTTTCTCGCTGTCTCGCAGCAGCAGCAGCAACAGAAACCGAACCAAAAAACCAGAACCAGAACCAAAAGCAAACCACAATTTATTTAAGCGGCTTTAAATATTTCAACATGCCAACTTGGCAAACAGAGCCGATGACGAGCTTCGATGGGTTGGCTCGAGTATTTTGTTACCACTCTACCTCTCCTCTACCTCCACCTCCACCTCTACCTCCACCTCTACCTCCACCTCTACCTCCACCTCCACCTCTATCTCTACCATGTGCCCCAAGCAAGCCGCGCTCTTTTTGGTCAGCTGTTGGCTGTTTGGGTCAGTCAACTTTCGCCCGGGCCAACGGGACAGTCAATCACTTAATAAAACTTTTATGGCATGCCATTAATTGATGGCGTTAAATTCTCAGTGCAATAAAACAACACAAGAAGCAAGCGAGCAGCAGCAGGAGGCGGTGCACGGAGCACTTGCCATATAATTGAAATAATTTTGCTTTATATTTGGTTTATTTTTACGATTTGATATGCTAAAGAGTCCAGCAAAAAAAAAAATAATAAACGTTGACCAACAATTTCAAAGCTTTCAATTATTGAGCGCTGCGATAAGCTGATTCCAGCACAAATTTCAAATCAGCAATGAACAGAAACCGAAAGAGAAAGCGAGAGATAGAGAGAGAGAGAGAGGGAGAGGGTGAGGGAGTGAGAGGAAGCGTGTGCAAAGTTTTCACAGCTCAAGCAAGGAATATTTTCCACTAGCTTGCACAATCAAACAAATTCTCTCTCTCTCTTTCACTCTCTCTCTCTCTCTCTCTATCTATCTCTGTCTTTCTTGGCAGCTGCAAAACTAAATGTACGTAAAATTTGCCTTAAATGAAATGCATAAATTTTGGAAAAGAGCAACAAACGCAACGAATCGAAACGGAATCATATATGAGATGAGTTCTGGCAGCCGGATGAATGCAAGTGTTTAAAAGACTTGACATGCCAAATCACATATACCATAAAGAGCAGCACACACACACACACACACACACACACACACACACACACTGTGTATGTTATCTTTTAATTAAACATAAATGCTTGCTGCCTGCCAAGTGACAACAACAACAACAACAACAATCTTCTGCTAAAACATAAATCTATGCAACAGAAACTGATGAAAATTCAATATGAATTTTCAACTGTAAATTTATAAATATTTGAAAATATTTTCTATAAATTTTCAATCAATTGAAATATAACATTTAAATCAATATTATTTAATGCCGTTATGCCTATACAATATATGTGGGCGTGGCAGGTGGGCGGCGCAGCTGTCACTTTGACATTTCATATTTATATTGCGATATTCAATTTATTTGTATTATTTTTTCATTTAATTTAAATTTGATTGTTGAGCAATAATTAAATTTATTATTATTTTTTTATTCATTTGTATATAAATTAAATGTATGCTAAGTTAATGTTCAATTGTTTAATTGAGTTGCTAGAAATAACTTTTGCTCAAGTGCTGTAGGGGGAACACATATTTATGTATGTTGTCATCAAATGACAAGAGGAGCCGTTGATTAAGTGATTAAATGTTTCTTTATAAAATTTCAAATACAATTCAGAAATTTAATTTATACTGCGAAAAAAATAAATAAAGTTTTGTGGTGTAAATAAAAATGTAATTTGTGTAATAATAATAATAAAGTAATTAAAAAGTAATTGAACAAAATATAAATACATATAAATAAATAAAATAAAAATAGCGAAAATTCTTATATAAAATAAATTATATTTAACTTGAAATTGAATTATATTTAGCTTTAAATTTAATTGATTTTTTTTATAAAATGTGTCTTTTTTCAATTTTTTTTTTATTTATTTTTTGATAATAATCAAAATACTTTTATTTTTAGCAGAAAAATTTAAAATAATAATTAAATTAATCAATTTTTATGACGAAAAATACGTTTATGGTGAAAGAAATTATAAAAAACTCAATTTAATTTATTATTAGTTAAACGTAGAATTCTTATATGTTTTAAAATAAATATAATATAATATATATTTTTACCTTTTTTTTTATTTTATTTATTTTTTATTTAAAATCACTTTGTTAATAAAATAAAAGTTAAGACAAATTTGTATATATTTAGAGGATTTCTATTTTCTTTTGGCCACTCAGAAAAAAACCTCCTCTTTCTTAAGCCGCCTTCCACAATGACATCAGGTGTCATCCTCCATAAAACTTCAAGTAGTTTCCCCAGTAGTTGTTTTTCCTGTAAGGAAAATTTGCTTAACAAATAGTTAATAAATAAAATATATATATTAAAAATATAAATTAAATATTCTTCTTTGTTTGTTAACAATAAAAAATCATTAAGTCTATGTATGGGTTCTAGCAAATTGGATAATTTTTTTTTTCCAAGAGCTGAACCTATTAATATAAAATTTAGATTTTAATGCTGTTGACAAGTCTTGGCACTTGACTAGCACAAATGCAATTAAAGACGACATAGGAACAGATTCGACCCGTATAAGAATTATGTTGGCCGCAACTCAGACGAGAGCTCTGCTGTCCTCCTCACCTGCATCTAGTGCTCTTCTTCGTATTTTTAGCTAAAAATAACCAGACAGCAGCAAAGCAACTGCAATCTGCATGCCAAACATTGGGCACAATGCAGAGTGAAAGATATTTGTGAATGTTGTTGGCGCTACGAATATGCATGAATTTGTATATATGCATATATATAGGTATATAGTTATATATATATGGGTATATATATGTATAGTATGAATTTCTGTTCGACTCGGCTGCCATGCACAGGTGACGCTGGTGCAAAAGTTTTATGTTTTTTTTTTTACTGTTGCCTGGTTTTAAGCGTCGCCACACTAAAATCAAATAGCAGACGTCGCCGCATATGACATTCATAGCCAGCCAGCTTAGCTGCCCCACACACCACTGCTCACAGCTCCAGCTCCAGCTGCTGTCATGCGACATGGCTTGAAAAATATGAAAGTTGCTTCAAAATTTATAAGATTGCCGCAATGCCTGATCCTGACAACAGCAGCAGCAGCAGCAGCAACGGCAGCAACTGACATCAGTTTTCGTTTCAGTTTCAGTTTCAGTTTTAGTTTTCAGAATTTAGTTCAAGTTTCAGCTTCAGTTGCACATACAGAGCACGTCGTCCCATTTTTCGGGGCAATAAAAACGTGGCTGGGCCAACAATAACACATGCAACAAATAAAAGAAGACACAATATTAAGCAAACAAACATCCGACGCATATTTAATTGAAGCTGAACCTGCGCGAGGCAGCAAAGCGCAAAAGCCCAACAAAACAATAACTAAGCTGCTGTCCCAGCTAATTGCATACAAATCATAGCTCGAGCAATACCCTGTAAAGTAACTTTAATTAGAAAGTAATAGAGCTAATGGCAACCCAATCATAGGCACACAAACTGCATATAAAACTGAGCCATAAAGCTGCAATAAATATTATTAATTTTAAGAAATAAGAAATTAGTTGCAATATAATTAAATCTTATAGTAAATCTCATTATTAAAATAATATTAATAAAATTAGTTAAACCAAAATTAAACAAAGTTTATCATATGACAAAGGCCAACTTAATGTCTGGAAGTCTATTCCATATTAAAATTAATTAAATCAAAATTAAACAAACTTTATCACATGACAAAGGCCAACTTAATGTCTGGAAGTCTATTCCTTATTAGTTTAAACGAAAAAGTAAAAAAATATGTAATTTTTTGTAATGAAATATTAATTTTCTGCTACCTGCCTGCTACCTTACTGAACTTAAACTTATAAACTTAAATAATCTTAATCACGAAATAACTAAAAATATATTGTAAAAGGCCTTATCTCAATTTTATCTCAATTCTTTACAAGACTAATACTATTGTCTTTTCTGCTAATTACATTCTCCTTAAGTATCGATGGCACAAAAGCCAAATATCGATAGTCTTACAGCTAGGTATCGATAGTTATTTATAGGGCTATCCCCTCCAATTCCTATTTGCCTACCACGATATATATATACTGAAAAATTATAAAATAATCTAACATAGGACACATGTCTTAGGGGAAGAAAGAGATTTTAGGATGTAGTAAATGTGAGTAAAGTTAATGGAAACATTAATACATTGAAGGCATAATCCCGCAGGTCTTCAGAGTAATGGCGTTAAAGTCTTCTACTAGTAGACATGCGGGAACTGAGAGAGCTGTGAGCTGCAGTACAAAGTACACCTGCCCAAACTATTTGGATTAGAATTGCATGTCTCAGGGCACTTTTTGGCCAGCTATTGGATTCTGTCAGTAAATTTTAGGAACCTTGAACTACATAGCTATACATCTCTATATCCCTGGCTCTCATGTATCAAGGAGTTCCAGCGTTTTTCCTCAGTTTTTTGCTTGAATTCCACGCAGCTTGATCAAGTCTGACTCAAAATAATAATGAAAATTACTTGTTTGTCAATATATGACTAAGCCTGACTAAATATAATAATGAAAATAGTTTTTTGTTTTTTAAGATATGATTCCTTGTATTGTGAACATATCCTCCTATATACTTATGTATCAGCCAACCATTCTGAAAACCACTTCCCCACTCAAAAGTGAGTATATCACTCTATGAATGATTCAGGCAAGCATATGTATATGATATCTACAATATATTAGGCCTATCAAGTTTTATAAGTACAAATCCCTTACAATCTACTCAAATACCTTCGCTTTTCCTCAAGCTTCTCAGCACTTGCAAACATTTTCCGCCAATCCAAGTAGCTACATTTCAAATGCCCCATTGATACGCCTTGCTGGGTATTAATGCATTGGGAGACACAAGAACATTTAACGCAGACGCTTGAGCATACTTACAGCATGTTGGCTTATAGCAAATCAAACACAAAGAGACAAAAAACGAGCCAAATGTGCTGGGAAAACAAATCAAAATGAGTCAAAAAAAAAAAAAAAAAAAGAAAGAAAAAACCACAAGCAATCACACAGACAGGCAGCGAAAATGTCCTTTGGGTGCAAAATCGATTAAAGGCATTGAAAACGAGCAAAACGGAAGTCAATCAGCAGACAATAAGTGGAGTGGGGGCTGACAGGTGGGCTGAGCGGCTGTCTCACCTGAAGCTGACATGGGAATTAGTATATATATATATATAAATATATATTTTCTTTTTTGGCATTGCTTACACACATACTACATTTATGTATGTAACATGCTCTTCTGGCTGTCAGTGAGCTCAAGCTCTCTCTCTCTCTCTCTCTCTCTCTCTCTCTCTCTTTATCTCTTTGGCTAATAAGCCGTCTAAAGCGTTTGGCATTGCCATCGTCAATTTGCGCCCACTGTTCGCAGCGCATTAATGCCAGCGAATGTATTTCGCATTAGCAAAAGAATTTCCACAGTGTTTCAGTGTTTGCTCTAGGGAGCAGCCGTCCGCCCCTCTCTCTCTGTGTGTGTGTGGGCGTGTCTACTGTAATTGCACGCCAATGTACGCACGTAACTGCATATTTACATATCACTCGTCGAGTCGCTGACAACCAACAGCAGCAGCGGCAGCAACGGCAGCCAGGATCTCAGCTTGGGGAAAAAGTGAATTAAAATAAATTAAAGCATGCTTTCAGGCGCGCCATGTAAATAATGCAGCGCCATTTTTCTCACAGCGTCGCACGCAAACGCAACGCGCGGTGCGGCACGGCTCTGTGGGGCGTTGGGGCGGTGGGGCGTGGCAGCGCCTCACACTGATTGATATGTCTGTCGGCATGGTCCTTGAGTCCTTTTGCCATCTTATCTGCTCCATTGCCAGAGTTGGCCCGTAGGTGTTGAATCATTTACAAGCAACGAGCGCACTGAGTCCTGTTTGTGCTCCTCCTTCTGCTCCTCCTCCTCCTGCTCATCGTTTGTCATCAACGTCCTTATTGTCAGCCACGTTGATTGCGCCAAGTGGCACAGCGAACAACAGCAACAAGGCAAGGCGAATGCTGCCACTCTGATTATTATAGCTGCTTGTGGCATGCCACGCATCACGCTGACCAGGACACACGACTCCTGCTACGACTCCGACTCCAGCTCCTGTTCGATGGCGAGCCATATCAATTAGATGCATCTATCTGTCAGCCAACATCACTTTAAGACATTTTGATTAAAGTGATGTATATTTGGAGTTTCTTTTTCTCTCTTCCCCCCTCTCTATCTCTCTATCTCTCTCTCACCCTCTCTTTCTCAGCAGAATGTATTTCTGGGAACTCTGGACAAAGCAGCAGCTCAATCACCAGCAAAAACCAATTTTGTGTTTAACAAATTTCAATTTTCTGCTAAGTTTCAGCTGACCAATTGAACTTTTTCTGACAGCCTTAGTTCTGGCAAAAGTTTGTAATCAAAATTGGATTTTAAAGCTGAGAGTGTCATACTTTGAGTCTTGTTATCAAACTTAATCAAGCTTAATATCAAATCCATATATCTAGACTCTTTGAAGAGTCTATATATCTAGTCCGTATGCCTAGATTCACAATGAAAATATATAGGCCAATATGAAGCTGAGCGCTATGGTCAACCATCGATAGGAATTTATATTCTATCGACCCTTAACCATATCGATGGTTGGCGATAGTGGGATCATGAGTAATATCAGAAGAAGAAGAATAAGAGTTGAAAGAGAGAACAAGTCGAGAAGTCGAGAGAACCATTAGATAATGAAGTAATATATAATATATATTATATATATATATATATAATAATATTGGATAACGAAATAATAATGCCTCCTACAATATCCAGTCCTTATATCTAAATTCCTAATGAAAATATATCCCTTAATTTTATCATTGTAACTTGAACAACATCATACAAACACTTACAGTATCCTACAGGAATTAGTTTTTTTTATAACATCAATATCATCATCATTTCATACCGATACGACATTTATCTAAATATATCTATATATCGATTATTATTTACATATTTACATATTTATCAACTATAAAAATAAACAACTTCTAAATTCTCACTTTTCTCTAGCCTTGAAAGAGCTTTAAATTCGTATGAATATTTAAATTAGTTGCAAATTAATTATGCAAATTCATCTTAGCTGCACAAACTTGGCATGGAATGGCTGCAATCGGCATAATTAATATGTCATTTGAGTTATTTTGCATTTATGCTCATCGTCAAGGCAAAGCTGAATGCGCTTTTAAAAATAGACTTTATGCAAAGGACATAGTTAATTAATTATTTAAAATTAACTCTATTTTTACGTTTCCTGCTTTGGACTTAATTTGGTGCTGATGCTGCTGTTGAGGAAAATCTTATTAGGAGTGGAAACAACAGTCGAAAAGATAAAGTCTGAGTGAAATTTTAGCAGAGTTAAATTTGGAATATGAAATCAAATAAAATGAATTTAAATAGCGCTATTCTCCATTAATTGATAATAAAATTTCAAATTAAAATTTGATAATTATGTGAACTCAAACTGAAAGACTTTCGATGGAAAATATATAATATAGAACATGATGATATATGATATATTATATGATAAAGATATGATGTATGTATATAATATATTTATATGTATTTCTGCCCTGAAGTGATTGTGTAACAGGCAGAAGAAGACGTGGCAGTGCCAAGAGCTGAGACGATTTAGCCAAATCCGTCTGTCCATCAGTCTGTTCGTTCGTCCGTCCATCCTTACGTATAATCACTTCGATCTCAGAACATACAGGAGTTAGATAAATCAAATTTTTGTTGTAGGTCGCTGTATAGCACCCAAAGATCAAGTTTGTTTCAAAAAATCGATAACTACGGGAATAGTATATGTTATCGAGTAAAAATTTGATCAAAAATCATTTATACGATTATATCTCGTTCATTTAAAAGCTAGAGTCTCCAAATTTTGCATATAGTATGTATTTATGTATATTGATTCAATTTTGATTTTTTATACATTTTAGATCGAAAGCTTCCAAAGCTTTCGTACTTGTTTTGCATATAATTTTTTAAATTGATTAAACTGATTCTATAGAAGTATAAGAAAATTTATTGTACCCTAATATATTTGTAGCCGAGTTAAGTCTGATTCTAATAAACTTTATTTCCCCATGCTCAACTAAGGCTACAGCTAAGGCTCTTTATATTGAAGACTTTAAAAAAATCTAAAAAAAAAATCAAAACTTTACAGTCTTAGAGATTTGTCATTCAGTTGAATGCGCTATAAAAATCTATATCTGGAGAGATAGGGATAGAGAAGGAGAAAGAGAGAGATGCAATTTAGAAAAATATTTGTAAATGTTATCTAGTATGCATATTCGCAGCATAAAAGCTGCCAGTGCTGGAGCTGTTGCTGCAAAACGTTAACCAGGTTTTCCCATGGTTACCTTTGTCCGTCTCAACCAGTTAGACGAGCCATGGCAAATGGCTGCGACCCCCTGAAGAGCCACCACATATCGCATAGCCCTGATATATATACATATATACATATATACATATATATATGTAGAGCACTTGGCATTCTGAGCTGAGCTTTGTCAGTTTGTTCTGGCTGCTTGTTAATTCGTACAAAATATTTCACATACGCCCCGTTGCGAGTGCGTTTGACAAATCTAGGTGAGTTGTTAGCTGCTGTAGCAGCTGCTGTTGTTCTGTTTTATTAACCCAATAACTAAGAGGCCCGCGGCTATAAACTGCAAGGGCTGCAACAGCTGCTGCTGCTGTGGCTGCTGCTGCTTTAAGTCAAAATGCCAGCCATGCGGGTCGCCTTTGCTGCTCTTTGTGTGCCCCACTTGCCAGTGACAACAGCCGACGACGACTGTCAACTGCAGCAGCAGCAACTGCAGCAACTGAAGCCACCCACACTGAGGCACTTATCTAACACCTTTGACTTCATTGCAGCAGCTGCAGTTGGCGCTTATCTGTCATGGTTACGAGTCGGGATTTTAATTAGCGCCCAGCGCAGCGCACACAGTTCACACAGCTCACTTCATGTCCAGGCAGACGCTTAGCCCACCCACACGCCCACACAGCCACACAGCCACACAGCCACGCCTCCTACTCCCAACATAAGTCCCCTCTTCTGTTTGCATGGCATTTGCCTGCTCGTTCGTTTGTTAAAACTGCTTCTCTGCTCCAACTTTTTTTTGTATTTTCTTTTTTTTTGGTTGTCCTGACTACGACGTTGACACGCGCTTGTCGCTCATTATCCTTTATGAATTTTTCATAACTGCAACAGCAGCAACAGCAGCAGCAGACAGCAGGCAGCAGCAGCAATTGAAATTTTGACCTTTTTTCTCTGTTAACTATAATTTCTTAAGCACGTGACTGGCAAGCTAAACTCAAAGTTGACTGCAAAATTAGATTTCTCTGTGGTCTCACCTCCCCCCTCCCTAAAAAAAGAGAAGCAAAAAACTCCACTGAAGTGTGAGTTTTACCCTGCAGCAGGCTTAACCTGGGCTTAACCTTTCTTAAGATGCCTGCAGCTACCTTTCATCTGCTCCATCTTGCTCTTCTTTTTGGGTTACACTTTAGAGATTCTACTCAAGCCATTTCAACTCTTTTCCATTAACATTTCACACGTTTGCAGCTCTTTTTGTTCTTCATCAGTTTGCTTTTTTCCTCAGCAGCTGTTGCGCTTTTGTTAAATGTTACTGAAATTATTGTCGGCTTTTGTTTGAGGAATTATAGAGTATTTTTGGTGGGTATACAGATGAGAGAGAAAGAGAGAGAAAGAGAGAGAGCGAGTGAGTGAGAGAGCGAGAGAGAGACTGAGATAGGGGCAGTCTGATATCTGAAATTCTTAATGGGAAAATGAAAAATTAAATATTTTTTTAGATAGATATTTTTTTTAATACAGACAACATACTCTCTCTCTCTCCCTCTCTCTCTCTCTCTCTCTCTCTCTCTCTCTCTCTTTCTCTTTTTCCCTGTCTTACTATCTTATACTCTTTCTCTCCCTTTGAGCTCTTCTATGCCGTTGTTGTTTCTAGCATTTTCTTCTGTTTCTATCATTTTCTTCTTATCATTTTTCTCCCTCCTTCCCTCTTCCTTTCTCTCTTTCTCCCACTGTCTCTCTGTTTTTTCTCTCCCCCTCTTTGAGGCTTTTTATGTTGTTGTTTTCTTGTTGTTTTTACCAATCTCTCTTTCTATTAATCTCTTTCTTCCTCCTCTCTTTCTATCTATCTCTCTTGGAGTTCTTTCAGCGCTCAACAAATTTGAGCCTCAAAATCAGCTTAAAGCTTCCATAATTTTGGATATTTGAACATATCTAAAGTCTTTATCTTTGTTGCAGACTATTTATATACTCTGATAATATTATTCTAAAAAAAATATTTTGTACATTGCAATGTATGCTAAGATCAAATATCAAAAAATGTCAAAACTAAATGGAAAAATAATTTTACAAAATTATGTCTACAAATTTTTTAGTTTAAAAATACAAAAGTTCATTTTCAAATTATAAAAACTTTAAATTTATAATATGGTTAAATGTATAAGCCATATATATTTAAGATATACATCAACTTTCTGCCTTGAAGTATCATATTTTAAAAAGTTTTTTTTAGATATACTAATATTCATTCATTATCACCAATTTATAGTACTCAAAGCTACATAAATATAGATACTCAAGAAATCTTCGAAATTTGCAGTAAGTGAAGCTGCGATATTCTAAGAGTTTAACTTGTATGTTATGTTATGTTATGTTATATATTCTATAATATATATGTGTATATATATTTATAAACTTTGTTATCTATAAACCTCCTTTATCAGTGAATTCCTAGCCAGAACATTTGCAGGTCTCATTTGGCTGCAGCTGCTCCGCTGCTTGTTCCTTAGCTCATTTTCATCTTGCGCAGTTTTTCATTTGCAGCTCGTATAATATCTTTATCTTTTTTTTTTTATCCAACTGTCTGTGTGCATAATTTCTGGGTACAAATTGCGTCGCTTAGCTCTCTGGCCCGCTTTCAATTAGAGACCAGAGTGGGGCAGGCATGAGGGGCAACATGACTGCTTGCAACAGTTTGCTCGAAGTGCCTTAGGCAGTTGCACTTGTCATTTCGTTGTAAGGATAGACAACAACGACGGGGATAACAACTGTGAGTGTCTCGTAAATGGGAGTGCTCGACTAGAAGATACCCGGCATGAGAGTTGTTTCATGTGGGCTAAGGCTTATAGAACTAAGCTGAATAACTTGAGCTCTAGAAATATGTAATTCATGATATTTTCAGATCATATTTGTGAATGTGAGTCTATCCAATACCCTATATTCATTGACACAAGTTTATACTTTATTTTAGTAAAGTAAAATAGCAAGTGTCTGATATTTCTTATTCAAATATTCGAAGTAATCTACATTG
The DNA here is from genome assembly GCA_035045345.1 of Drosophila hamatofila. Classification (NCBI taxonomy): domain Eukaryota; kingdom Metazoa; phylum Arthropoda; class Insecta; order Diptera; family Drosophilidae; genus Drosophila; species Drosophila hamatofila. Next base: position 5,095,432 of record JAWNPA010000032.1, read on the forward strand.
TAGGCTGTATAGCTAAAATGTCTGATCTTTTAGTTGTACTTTAACGAAACAACTTCGAATATCGATGTTTATCAAAATATCGATATTTATCGATAGCAAGATATTCAACATTTCCAGTCAGACAGACAGACCCATGTCTATATAGCCCCAGCTCATCAACAACCTGCCTCAGCTTCTTCCTTCCACCTATCATACCTTGCTTGAGCACTCTGAATGAGTATACATATCCACATAGAAAAGAAAAGAAAAATTGTTGTTAAATCTGCGGCGGCTGCTGCTGTGGCAAAAACTTCTTGGACTGCGCTTTTGTTGCGACTCGGTGAGCCATGTCCTCGACATGCCTGCGGCGCAGCCCAAGTATGAGAGCGACTTGGCTTCTCTACTCCCATTGTTGCTGTTGTTGTTGTTGTTGTTGCTCGAGTGGCACTTGCATACGGCATTCGAGTTGCTCTTGTTGTTGGCTGTTCGCTAAGCGTTAGTTGCATTGTCAGCTTTGCACCTTTCGACGCGGCTGTGGCTGCGACTCCAACTCCAGCACCGACTCCAACCTCAATTCTATCGCCATCTCTTCAGCTCTGTATCTGCGGCTGCAATTTCTTAGAAATTCATTTCGGCGCTGCATTGTCGCGCAAAAGTTTAATTACAAAAGACAAAATGCAGTCGCATCCTTTTGCACTTTCACCTAGCACCTGCTCCATCCCTTGCTCTATCTCTCTCCCGCTCCATCTCCCTCTCACTCCCTCTTCCGCTTCCCCTTTTAATTTCTGCAACGCCGCCGCTTCACAAGTTTTGCTCATCATAAAATCGTGTGGCCGCGTTCCTTTGACAGTTTTTAGAAGTCGACATCGACCTCGTTCTCGCCTTCGCCATCTCCGCCTTATTTTTTTAATCAGTTGCATGAGTCTTGCGCCTCGCTGCGTTTCCCAACACTTTATGCCCTCTGCACTTTCCCAACACACTGCGGGCCATCTTCTCTTGAAGCAGCTCCTGCTTAGCTTTCAATATTTGAGGTTTAATTGTTTGTGAATCAAGTAAACTTAAATAAAGTCTGGCCAGTTGCTTGTCGAGTTATTCAAATTGAGTTTACCTTAGCTGTGAGTAGATAATATTGTTAGACAAATTAGATCACCAATTGACTTGAGGCTTCAAATTGAAAATGACTTGAGGTTGAGTCTCTTTGGGCATATTGCCCAATGTCGCTCATTAATCTCATAGAACTTAATTCCCAGCTATTAATCATGCAATATAATCTAAATGAGATTTTCGATAAAGATATTTTGCTTATAAGAAGTCTTCTTGCTGCTCTATTATGCATTTATGTATTTGAAAAATAACTTCATAGTTAGAGAGAGTTTTTAATGTTCTATAAACTATAGCTTATGTTTTTGAGCCACTGTGCAACAATTTTGCAATATAATATAATAGAATAGAATAAACAATAATAAGAAGTAGTTTTTTTTTTTTAGATTTAAAGATCATTATTTATGATTGTAACCCACTGTGCAATAATTTCTACATCAATATCAACTATATTTAGGATTCACTGAGATTCACAAATATATAGACGACATCGAACCTCCTCTTTTAAAGTAATTGAATTTTTTTTATTTATTAATTATTATTTATTTTTATTATTTATTTATTTTGTTTATTTTTTATTTTTTTATTTTTAATATTAATTTTTATTTATTTATTTATTTTTTTTTTTGCCCTACTGTACAATACTTTTACTATCTAAAGGCTCCAAATAAATGTTTACTTTAAATGTGTTAAAGTTACACTTATTATTTACATTTGTAAATTAGTAAAATTTCCTATTTTTATAGATTTTGTTTAATGATTTTGAACCACTGTGCAATCACTTTACAGAATTTAAACACTATTAACCCTCATACTAAAATAGGAAATTTTTTATAAATTTCATTGATTTTAATGTGTGATTTTGAACCACTGTGCTGTAAATTTATCAAGCAACACACAGACTTAGATAGTTTCTTATATGCCAACAATCTCAGCATACACAAAATTATTTTAATTTTAGTTTTTAGTTTTAGTTTTTGATTTGTGACTTTGAACCACTGTGCACTCAGCCACTGTTTACATGCACATGCAAATTCATTTAGCGTTCTATAAATTTGCATTGAATCTCTGCATAAAATCCATCTCAGGTTTCAATTACTAAATGCTGTTGGCTGCATTATTAATCTGACCAGAAATTGTTGTCTCAAGTGTGGCTGAATGGATAACCATTTAAGCTGAGGGCATTTCGAATGCCAAACAACACTAAATATTCGTGCAGTTTGCAACACTTGAAGAGCATCGACAACGACGAGTATTTAGATCACATTACAAAACAAACATAAACATAGATCATTTAATATTCAATACTTGTCTATTAATTATTTAAAATGCAAATATTTGCACTAGCCGCAAAGCAAAACAAATCAGAGTCCAATCAGAGCAGGGCAGCAGGAGGAGCAACAGGAGGAGCTACAATTGGAATTGATGAGCTTAAGTATATGTCAACATAAATTGCAATCACATAATATTCCATTTGGGCCGCAATGTTGCTGTTGTTGTCTGCGAATGTTTTTCATAAATTTTAAATAAACAGACAGCAGCTTGGAAATAGAGAGTTGCGCGCGAATTGTAGATAAATATTTGCATTAGATGGCAGTACTTATGGGGCCCAGCAGCGAGGACTGCCTCATCATGCCACTTGTTTATGGGCAGGCAGCCAGTCAGGCAAACTGACTTTGTTTGTTTTATAAATTATTGACACTTTATTGACAGCCAACAACAGCAACATCAACGGCAACAGCAACAACTTTCGACGCACACAATGGGCCATAAAACAATGGCGCATTAAGTTCATTATGTGCTCCATGCACAGTGGAACAAAAGCATTAATACACATTACAAATGTATGCGCTCTGCTGTTCTCCTTGTTTGCAGTCGAGCCGCCTTCATTGCTCCATTCATTTGCCCTATGTAAACTACTTGAAATTTCTCACACACTGCGGCAGCATAAATCCAAAATAAATATATATATAAAATCGTTGGAAAGAGCAAAAATAAATTTATGAAATATTGAAAAATAAAGAAGCGCAGAGAGAATTGTGCATAAAATATTAAAAGGTGGCTAATAAATAAAACATGTCGAAAAAAGGATAATAACGATGGCGCGAATTAAGTCCATTTGACACCTTTGTTTGCTGCCTGTGGCAGTAAATTGAATTTGTATACCCTACAAGCGTTTGGGGTATATTACGTTGGACAGGCATCATGTACATGTATTTGTGAAAGGATTCTCTGCTTTCTGGCTTGCGTATGAAAAATTGATAAGCTTAAGCAAATTTTGGTAAAGTGAATTTTTCTTATTGGTAAATCTATTGATGGAGCTTTAGAATTCATACAAATTAAATATATTCTTCTAAAATTTTCTATTACAAATTTTAAAAATTATTTATATTTGTTTTATAATAGTTTACTCTTTAGAATCATTTTACTTATATTATTGAAATATATAATATATTATAATATTTAATATTACATATTTATGTGCATTTTCATTTAATTTTTTGTTTTAATTTTTATTTTATATACACATACATTTTTTTACTTACTTTATTTTGTAATATTTTGTAAATTAAATTTGATTTTTAAGTACATTAGTTTTTTAACAATATAAATTATTTTATTTATTTTTTTTCACTTTTTTTTACCTATTCTCTTTTTAATCTAAAAAGTAAAATACAATATTTTTTTCACCCATGACTTTTATAATTTTTAATTAATTTAATTTAAATAATAAACTGCAAAGAGCATTCAAACATCTCCTCTCTTCCCTCATTTCTTATTAGTTTTATATTTCGCGCTTATAAATAACTAATTAATTTGTTTGAAGGCTGCAATGAGGTAGCTTTATTGTTAATAATATCTAACAAATAAATATAATACGAATTGGATAAAAACATTTGTGGTGACAACAATTTCAAGAGCTTCTTCCAGAAAGATAGATTTAAAATAATATAAAGAAATACTTTTTTTTTATTAAAAGACTGTTGTACACTAAAAAAACAAAATTGAATATTAAAATATAACTAGAAAATAAAAAGAAAAGCATATTAATTAAATTTCTTTGCTATATAGTTTTTTATTTTATTTATTTTTTTAATTATACGTAAGCATAATAATAGAAGCAACATAAATACATATACAACAAACTAATAGGTTTAATTCAATATATTTTTAAAATGCTTCCTATAAGACTATCCTTTTGCCAATTAAACCTTTTTACATTTTCTTCTTTAAATCTGCTACCTTTTGAAAAAATACTGAAAATAATATGTGCCCAAAAATAATGCTACAAAAGCTGCCCATTTTTGTTGGCCAATTCACGACGTTATATCGATAGCTATTTAAATGAATACACACACACACACACAACAAAGTGGGTTCGCCGGGAATATCCTTAATGTTGGCATGGCAATAGCGCATTAAAAGCGGCGTCATAAGCCGCATTCAGGAAATTCGCTTCATTTGCTTTTCGTGTTTCATGTTCCAAATACTATGGAGACATACATATATATACATGTATGTATATATATATATATATATATATATTTATTTTCTGTTTTATGCCATTTAATTTTTATTTGCTTACATACGTACTACATTTGCGCCACGCCCCCTTTTCAGCTTTACAGTTGGCTATTTGTTTGCATTTGAGTGCAGCGCGTGCAACGCAGATTGATTTATATCAATATCCGTCAACCATTTCATTATGTAATATTCCGCTAGGCGATCGGAAGCATAAATAAACAATGCAAAAAGCGAGTTAAATCTGTTTGCATTAATTAAATGTACACCCACTGATAAAAACACACACACACAACAAACACACGCACACACTCACACACACACACACTCAAACAGTTGCTATGCTGCAAAGCTGTGCTTCAATGGAAAGGCAATGCATTTGCGGTAATCGCTTTGGCTTGTTGATCACGAAAATTTATTGAAAAAAAGAAGTAATATATATCTATATGCATAACGATATCAAATGCAAAAGGTATACAGCTTAGAGTATGCTCGACTTGGGTGTATCTGGTTAATTTATGTGGATGTCTGCCTGAAGGCCTTTGTTGCTCTGGTATTAAACTAAATTGTCATTTAGAATTAATTCAACAATTAAATAAATATATGAATTTGCTTGTTTTGAAGGGGAATAAAAATTTGAAGATTTATGGAATACAGATTATGGATGACAGAATAGATAAAATATATATCAATTATTTATTTATGTGTAGGTATATATTAAACAAAATTGTCATTTAGAATTAATTCAACAATTAATTAAATAAATGTGCCTGTTTTGAAGGGGAATAAAAATTTGAAGATTTATTGAATACAGATTATGGATGGCGTATACACCATCAATTACTAAACTATTCTATTTAATAATTGATGTACTATAAATTGAGTATCAATGAAATTTTCCACATATCTAATACATATTCTATTGAAGATCTGTTAGTTTAGTAAAATTGCAAACGATTTCACATATTTTATATGACATTAATCTTCCATTTCAAGAATTTCTGTGCAATTATAATAGTAAAATATTTTATTTATCCAAAATTTATCTCCAAATGATGAGCACAAATATAACTTTTACCAATATTTTTCTTCTTTAGAATAATCAGAGCAAAAAAACTTAAATAAACAAAACAAAATCAGCTTTTTAACAGTTCACTTTCAAGACACCCGATTACAGCACACTTTAAATTATAATTACAGGGTATTACGAGAATGAATCAACAAAAGAAAAAACGTCATTAAATTGTCATTAATTGAGTGCAGCCTATTTATAAAACCCCGCTGGACGTGCAGGCTAAAAGCAGCGGGAATAATTTGTATTCCTATACAACTAGCACATAATTCATATGCACACACACACACACACACACACACACACACACACACACACACACACACACATACATATAATGACAGGCACGTCAATAATGCGTAAATAAAACACAATTTGTCTCAATAAATTTTCAATTAGCGTTTAAAAAAATTCCGCTGCCCGAAAAGCCGCAGCGACAGGCAACAACAGAGGCTGACATGAGGCTGCCCGTGGGGGGCATTGGCCAGAGTGGGCGTGGCACAGCACAGCACAGTATGAGTTAGTCATACTTGACAAGAAACAAATCAAAACTGAAATGGAAATGAGGCAAAAATACAGAAAAGCGCCGAAAAAGAGTAGAAAAATCACTGAAATAGAACGTCATAAGGGATGGAAGGAGTAGGCGGTAAATAATGGGGCGTGACAGCAAGCAGAAATAAACATAAATTGACAGACCATAAGTTTGAAATGAGTATACTTAAATTGTTTTTCAATTTAAATACGAAATGAAGCAAAGTCAAATTAAAGTTAGTCAAGTGGAATGGATCTGGGTCACATTTACACGCTGATCGATTTTACCATCTATTATAAAACTGGGATGATGAGGCTTCGCTTAGATAATGATAATGATTGTAATGGGAAATGTGACAAATTGCAAGAGTGTTTAGAGTACATGGAACTCATTCAATTATGCCAATGTATCTAAAGTTTGTTGTCCTAGAATCAAAATCAAAGAGTATCAATAAGTTTTTGTATCCAGAACCCAGTGAAAATGGAATATCAGCATATAAATGATTTTTCAAAATGAATGTACCAGGTAGAGGGAGGCTTGGCAGATCCCGTAAAGTAAAAAATATATATTCTTGATGAGGATGACGAGCTAACTCGATATAGCTATGTTCGTCTGTACATCCTGTCCGTCTGTCGGTGTGAACGCATCAATCTTGTAAGCTTTACCTTACAATCAATGTCTTTAACTTTCGATAACTCATTCCATTTTCTTCATTCACGCTACGCTTAAAATTGTTATTAGTAGATATCAATTGATAAGAATCGATAGTCTTATTTGGTTTTATAAGGCTAACTCAAATGTGTCGAATTTAAACTATTATGGATTTTGGAATCCTTCCCCTTTCACCTCTAATTTGGAATAAAGAATTAGTAATAGTAGTGGTAAGAGAAGTAATAGTAGTTATAGTAGTAATAATAGAAGTAGTAGTAGTTACTACTGTATTAGTAGTAATGGTAGTAGAAGTATTGTTGGTAGTAGAGGTAGTAGAAGTAGTAGTAGTGGTAGTAGAAATAGTAGTAGTACTAGTGGTAGTAGCTACTAGTGGTAGCAGAAGTAGTAGTAGTACTAGTGGTAGTAGTACTATTAGTGGTAGTAGTGGTAGTAGAAGTAGTAGTAGTGGTAGTAGAAATAGTAGTAGTAGAAATAATAGTAGTGATAGTAGAGGTAGTAGAAGTAGTAGTAGTGGTAGTAGAAATAGTAGTAGTACTAGGGGTAGTAGCTACTAGTGGTAGCAGAAGTAGTAGTAGTACTAGTGGTAGTAGTAGTATTAGTGGTAGTAGTAAAAGCACTAGTGGTAGTAGTAGTAGTATTAGTATTAGTTGTATATGTATACTATGTTTTGGCAAATCTGGCCAAACATCATGTTGTCATTATTACGTTCTCAAGAAAGCAGACATCTATAATCAAAGTTTTTGAACAATAAAATTCTCATACAATAAGTGGATTAGCAACAATTAGCGGAAGTCAACGTTTATCTAAATCTGACACTCCTAAAAGAAGATTTATTCCAACATGCAAAGGCATTCTGAACACTTTCTCAAGATGTCGATGCAATTGGAACAATGTCTCGATAAATGTCGATTAACAGTGACCGTAAATAATGATAAGTATGTATAATACATGTTACCTCTGCAGAGCTCTGTGAATAGTTGGCACATGCTTAGCTCAATGAGCTTCAATACGAATCTCATTAATGCCCATAAAAACACTTTTGAGCTACCCCAGCTAAAGCTGCTGTTGAAACAACACTTCAAATGTAGCCGAACCCAAATGGAAATCGTCAATCGAGTGTGCCCAAAGCAAAGCAAAGCAAAAAAAATCACAGTTTATGACAGCTGAATGTAAAGCTAAAACCCATTCAGAAGCCCCCAGCTCTGGCTTCAGATTACACTCTCCCTATCTCTCTCCTTGTCACTCTCCCTCGCTCTTTGTCGCTGCTCCCTCTTACGATTTAAGCACTTTTGTCTGCATGCAATTGTCACTCGGTGCCCCCATCGAGCTATAGCTATAGCCGGTTGCGGATTGTCCATTGAGTAGGCGGCTTCATTTGACAGATCAACAGGATATAATGAACATTATGTAATGGCGATGGCGATGGAGCTGCAGCAGCGTGTGCTAAATGCGAGTGGATGATGAGAGGAGAGAGAGAGAACAGGAGCAGGAGCAGATGACGGGCGGGCATAGTCCAACTTCCCCCTTGAGCAATTGTTCCTTTGCCATTCACTCATTCACTCATTCACTCGTTCGCTCGTTCAGTCATTCAGTTAGGCAAACAATAAGCAGCGGTTGCGACCTACCCACAGGAACTGCGCTGCAATCAACATAATCGCTGTGCAGGAAGCCAGACGCAGCCTCACACTCCACACAGAATAAATACAACAACAATATAGCCAGCAGGACCAAAGAGCCAACAGCGGGCATGACAATTTCAAATGAATGTTAAATACCAAAAGCAAATGCTGAAAATTGTGACTGGCAACAGAAACAACAAACGAGCGACGCCAAACAAAAGCAACAACAAAAGCGGAAACAAAACAACAGACAGACAGACAGACAGAGACTCGCCTGTTTTGCCTGCAGCTGAAAGTCCGTGGCACATGCTGTGAAGCCTCAGCATAATACATGCAACACATAGCACATAACACAGCGACAGCAAAAAGTTGCATAAAAGCGAGCAGAAGGAGACGGCGACGGCGACGGCGACGGCGATGGCGACACACAAAAGGACAACAGGCAAATGGCGACAAGGCTGGCAGCATTCGCCGCTTGCGACGCTTGCTTGCAACATCATATTGTTTGCCACATATATTGCAATTGCAGCAAACGACGCCTCCCCTCGCCTCGCCTCGCACAGCCCACTACTTAATTGCCTCACGTTGCAAGTCCTTGCCCGGATATCAACTAGCAGCACGAGACAAGTTAGTCCCCGAAAAAAAAAAACACATTGAAAGAAAAAGGAAAGTAAGTGACTGAGCGCGTGGATGCTACCAGCTGCACGATACGCGCTCAATATTGAATCTTGATGTGTAATGCCCCCAAACCAATAAAGTCCTTCTACGTTCCTCTGCTAACTCCTATCATATAGGCCTATCTTTAGATCAGGTTAATGGAGTCTCATCACCCATCTTAATAGGAATAAAGTCCTCTTCCATTTCCAATCTTATATGCCTATCTTATGATCAGGTTAATGGAGTCTTATCATCCATCTTAAATGGAACAAAGTCCTCTTCCATTTCCTATCTTATATGTCTATCTTATGATCAGGTTATTGAGTATTATCACCCATTTTAATAGGAATAAAGTCCTCTTTCCTTCTTCTTCCATTTCCTATCTAATAGGCATATCTATAGATCGGGGCAATGGAGTTTTATCAACAATCTTAATTGGAATAAACTCCCCTTACCTTCCTCTTCCATTTCCTATCTAATAACCATATATATAGATCGGAGCAATGGAGTTTTATCAACCATCTTAATAGGAATAAAGTCCTCTTACCTTCCTCTTCCATTTCATATCTAATAGGCCTATCTATAGATCGGGGCACTGGAGTCTCATCACCCATCTCAATAGGAATAGAGTCTTGTTACATTCCTCTTCCATTTCCTATCTAATAGGCATATATATAGATCAGGTCAATGGAGTTTCATTAGCAAAATAGAACTGGAAAGTTGTATATATCACATTACATTGATCTGTAGAGGAGGCCATCGTCAATGATTCTCTTGCCAAAGTCTTTCAATAAGAGTGGACTACCATGATGTCTACTTAAGCTACTCAAACAAAACTTAAGACAGGCGAAGCCACTCAGCTCCAATTTCAACTCTCTTGCACATAGCCAATATACCCGCTTATCAGTCGCTGAACGAGCATGGAAATTGAGAAAATGAAAACAGAAAATGCAACCATCGAAAAGCTAATTAAGCTAAAAGTCAACGCGCTTGCCGTGTTGCATGAGCTGCCGAGCTGGACAACGGCTATGAGTGCCACGCCCTCGCTGCCTTCGCCTCCTCGTGCTTCCTTTAACCCTGTTACGATCGGGACATCGTTGCATTGAAAAGCCGGAAACTGCTTGGTAAAAAAGTTTGCGACGCGCCAGCGAACGACATTCATTTAAAATTAATTAAAAGAAAATTCGCTCAACTGTGAAACACAAAGACAAAAGAACAAGAACCAACCAAAAAAAAAAAAAAAAAGAAAGTATAAATTAAGTGTGGAAGAGGGGGAAAGGGAGAAGGATTGTAATGGGTTGGGCTGACTGTGGGGTGAGAGCATGTTTTGGTAGCCCAGCTTCCATTCGCTTCATAAAGCGAGCCTTAAATGCTCTCCGATTGAGATCTCCATTGATAGACGAGTGGTTAATTATAGAAGACTTAAGAGTCAATTAGCGCGTAGTAATATTAATAATCATGGTTTGTATACTATAATTATTAATTAAAATTATAATTAATGGTAAAAATGTTTGTATTTATATTTACTTATATCTATTACATATATTTATTTATATTAAATGGTAATTATATTTTAATTTTTATCAAACTATATATATTTTCCTTATATTTTTGATTAACTTAGAATTCGATGTATTTTTGTATATCCCTTAGAATAATCAAAAGTAATTCGAGCAAATATTTTGCACTAAAGTTTTAAAAAAAAAAATTTCTTGTGGTCTCCTTAAGCTGCCTTCTCATTCTTAATCTCAGTCCCATCATGGGCCTCCTCAGTTTCTATTCTACATTTGTTGAACTATAGTATAAACAAATATATTTAAAAATTACTAGATAAATAAAAATATTATATTTATTATTATAGTGTAAAGAAATATATTTAAAAATTATTAAATAAATAAAAATATTATATTAATAAATATATTAAACTTAAATTTAAAAAATTATTAAAAAAATAATAATAAAAAAATGTAAGAAATAAATTAAAAATAACAATAATAATATATTAAAAAAAAATAAATAACAAAAATAATTAAAAAATTGATAATAAAGTTATATATTTAAATATAATACAGTTTTGTTAAATATTTAATTATAAATATAATAAATAATAAAATAATATAATTATTATTATTTTAATTTTTTTAATTTTTTATTTTTTTACATAGTCCAAGTATAATCAAATAAGTTACATTTATTTTATTTGCAAACATATGAAGTTTTTGAAGTATTTGCCTATTTATTCATTTATTTATTGTCCAAAAATATTTATAAAATTTTTTACAAAATATTTTCAAGTCAATTTTGTCAGTACATAAAATACTTTTAAGTGTTTCCCAAAAGCATCTACTTAAAATCTTAGCAATATCTTAAACTACCATAATCCTAGCTGAACCCAAACAATTCTATTGTCCATAAATTTTTATCGAAGCTCCTCCTGTCTTTCTTTGTTGGCAAATTCAGAAAGTATTTGCCAAGTGACTCACATCATCCACGAACTCCGCCTTTGATATTTTTCCTGGTAAGAGCATTTAAAAGCGCATCGTTGGCATATATATAAAAGTGAAATGTTCGAATCGCAAGTGGGTGGCTTTGGTTGGGGGCGTGGCATGGCGGATGGCCTCTTGATGCGGTCATAAAAATGTTGTACAATTAATGTTTATTAACTGGCCGTTGGCCAATTGCTTACGCTGCATGCAATGTCATGTGTCCCGAGTCCCGGCCCCCTGCCAGCCCTCCCCAGGTCCAGCGGATGCTGCTTGGAGTGGTCTTCTGCGTCGTTTGTCGAAAATGTGAGAGGACATTACATTTAAATTTCCATTTGCAGTGTCTCGACGGAAGTCTAGACGCTGACTCAGACAGCGAGTGGGCGTGGCTGGGGACGATGATGACGATGATTTAACTCCCCCTCGGCCGTCAGTTCTTACGGCTGATGCTGATGCCCCATTCAATTTGCAATTTGTGCAGCGGCTCAGCAGCTCATAAATCTTGTCGCAATTTTTCCTTCCCTTTTTCCACATTGTTTTCCTTGAATTTCCGGCATTTTGTCAACATTTGTGCATAAAATATGTAGCTCAAGTCACAACTGAGAGAGAGAGAGAGAGAGAGAGAGAGCGAGAGAGTGGTGCAGAGAGAGAGGGTGAGATACACACACATCCTGCAATCATCAACAACAACAGAAATGTTGCCCCCGAGTATTTGGCTTGTTTAATTTTTGTGACTCGAGCCACATTAATAATTATTATTGTTGAAGCTCAGTTGCGATTTAAGCCAGCCCCTTGGCGCTTCATTGCATATTTGTTTACTTTCAATTTACTTTCAATTTGGGCTCTGTCGCTGTCAGCCCACGCACACACATGCGATACAGATTTTCGGACTGCCTGCGGCCCCAAACACTTTAATTGCTTTTAAAGTGACGATAAACTAACAAAATATCAATTCTGCATGTGCTTAGATAAATGTATTCGAAAGCTCGTTCAGAATGTGCTAAAAGAGCATATAGGGTTTGCTTCTATCTACCTCTATGAATGTTGAGTATTGCATTATAGAAACTTGATATTTGGAATATATACTTGAGTGTATTGTGGTGTTATAACGAAGTGAAATTTTGTGGCTGTAAGAGAGTTAAATATTACCATCCCCACATTTTCCGAGTTCAAGATTTAACTGATTTATGCTCTTAATATATAAGTCTTATATTATATACCAAATAAGAGAATCTTAAAACTATTTCCAGTCACTGAAAGTGCAATTTTTATCATGCACAAATTTATTTATTTATTTATTTATTTAAAAAGATATTGACATATCGAGAGTCAATTAAAACTATAATTATAAAGCCTACAAAAAGTACAGAAAATTAATTCAATAGTATCACCAACCCGATGAGGGTATTTTATTTTCCAGTCCGACCAGCTATGCCTCAATTCACAGTCAAATATTAGTGATACTATTGAAACTGTGAAAAAAACAGAAAGTGTTAAATGAAAAAAAAAAACAGAAAGTGTTAAATGAAAACTTAAAAAAATATATTAAAAGAGCTTAGATATAGGTAATATAATTACAATAATAATACTTATTAGGATAATAATTAGTAAAGAAAAAGCAAAGTATTACAAGATAGTGAAAAGAAAAAAGAATAAGAAATAAAAAAGAAAAGAGTAAAAGAAAAGCTAAAATAGAATATAGGATAGTATAGAATGGGATCCCTCTTTAGTTTTATTATTATTGAAAATTCTTATCAGTTGCTGCAGCTAAGGGATGATATATATATTACTTAGGGTTACCTAGTATTATAATATATTCATATATATCATATTCTTGTTTGAACGAATGGGTTTCAGAAAAATTTAACTTTTCCAAGTTATATTTTTTATATGTAAGCCTCTAGGGTTGTGACAAATTAAGAAAACTTATACCGATCACTGTGCCAAGTCTCAAGTTGGAAATAAATCTCTCAGTCATCAAATCATTCAAACTACAACTAGAATTTTCAAGCTTTGCAGTTTGCAGTTCTTGAACAACTCTATATATATAATACATTATAGTTAGACCTAGATAGATAACAAAATGCATCAAGTGGCTCATTTCAAACCTGATAATATCAATACCTGATTTAATTTATCTAACTTTGATTGCTAAACTTGTCTTATAAATATGAACGCTGGAGACTTCAGCATTAAACTTATTCCAAGTTTTAAATATAAATTTTCAGCCAATAATAAAGTTTGTATAAATAAAGTTTTCGTTTAAATTTTACTTAAAGCAATATCAAACAGCACAAACAACAACAAAAGCATCATCCTAATTATGAGCTGTTACGTCGTTATCACCTTTAATCATCTGCATTTTGAGCATTCTTCATCTTGGGAATATTTCTAAAAAATCCTTTACAAATATTTTGCAACGCATTTTTGCATTGACGGCAACTCTGTTGGGAGGGTGGCTATATGCTAAAGAAACTGAGCATAATTAAATCAGGCAAATACACCTGAACATATAAGTATGTATATGTATATATATTCAGTGTATACAGTTCGAACTGAGTAGCTGAAGCTGCATCAGCAGAGCTCCTTTAACGGATGTAAAGAAAGCTTTAGCGTAAGTTCAGTCTAAGGCTGATGTTTGCTTGTATAAGTACAGATTGTATATAGATACTGTATCTCCTTTTATCTGCCTGTTTTTATCATTCATTTTAAATCGCATGCCTCTCACAGCCATGTGAAAGCTTCCGCTGAGCAAAGCCCATTTCAAAATCCATAGCCCAGTTTTCTTGTGATTTTATTGAAAAAAGCATAACAAAAATGTATGCGAGCCTTTGAGGAGAGTGATCGACTAGCAAATACCCAGCATAATATAAGAATTTTTACAGAAGAGAGAGGAAAATTTAATATTTAATAATTAATATTAGTACTAATATTATTAAAACAAAATATTATAAAACTTAAATTTAAAAAGTTATAATACTAATAATATTTTAAATATTTTTCATTTACAAGATTTTTTATATATTGTATAATTCTTATATTTAATCATTTAAACATTAATGTATTTATTTTATTTTTATTATTATTATTTTATTTTATTATCTGCAAAAAATATTGAGAACTTTTGTTGCTTATTTTATTTCTTTTTACATAGATCATGATCAATGCATACAAAATTCTTGCCTCTAGCAAATACCCAGAATAATATTCGAATTTTTACAGAAGAGATGGAAGATATTTAAATTTAATAATTAATAATAGAGCTAATATTATTTAAGCAAAATATAATAAAATATAAATTATATAATAATAAAATGATTATGGTTAAATAGTTATAATATTAATTATATTTTAAATATTTGTTTATTATTATTTATAAGATTTTATATATATTGTATAATTATTATATACATTAATTGAATAATAAAAAAATATATATTTAAAAAGTTATAATATTAATAATATTTTAAATATTTTTTATTTAAAAGATTTTTGATATATTGTGTAATTATTATATTCAATAATTTAAACATTAGTATATTTATTTTTTTAAATTTTTATTTTATGTTATTGTCTGCAAAAAAGTATTTGTTACTTATTTTAATTATTTTTATATAGATCATGAACTTTTTTATATAGAGCTGAACTTTCTAAGCTAACAGCAACTATCATACGATGCTTTATGTGGTATATTAATTAGATAAAAACTACTTTATAAATAGTTCTTTACCTTCACCTGTTACCTGGTTTCAATACCAAACAGAATACCTCTTGCTTCCACACTTGCAATGTGTATTTTCGTGCTAAAAATTGTTGTTTGCACAAAACACTAGAGAATTTTGACTGGCAACGACGTCAGGTCTCAGTTGGTTCTGCTTAACTGTCAGATGAGCCAAAGCAAAGAGAAGGAAAGAGAGAGAGGAAGACAGGCTGAGAGAGTGAGTGGAGAAACCTGCAACATGAAACAGGCAACACCTACAGATTGCATACAATTAGCAGCAGCTACCGCGCCCGCACTCCCAACTCTAAATCTATCCGCAAACGTAACCGTAACCGTATCTGTATCTGTATCTGTATCTGTATCTCTAACTGTATCTGAATCTGTATATGTATCCGTATCTGTATCTGTGGTTGCAGCTCTGCATCAGCATCCGAATCTGCATTTTGCTGTTGTTGCTGTTGTTGTTGCTGCTGCTGCTGTTTGCCGTGTGGCTGGCATTCTAATTTCCATTTCTTGCCTCGACAAGTTGCAATTGAATTTTGACGCGGACAGCGCTGAACTCGTTCGCTATCTCTGGCCTGCCTTTGGTCTGCCTGCTGCCCATTATATGCACTTTTTATGCAGGTGCCAACGGCTGCGAGGGGGCTGGGTGGGCGGGGCATGTTTAATGCATGCCTGATGGAGGCGCGCACCTTTGCCGTGTGCAACATAATGTGGCAACAATGCCGAGCCCGAAAATAGATGATGATGAAGCTGTGCTTGCAGGTGGCAAGGGACAAGCGGCATGTGGCATCGACGCCTGTAAAAAGTATTCACGAAAATTTGAACTTTCGTGCGCTTCTTGACTTAACGACAGGCGAGTGAGGGCAAGGAATGCTGGGCCAGCTCAGTTGCTGTGGGTGCGTCTCTGGCTCTGCCCGCATGTCTAGCTGCTGTTTATTTTATATGGACCCCAGCTCCTGCCACCCTTTGGCTTGCTATCTGTCGCCGCCTTGCAGCGTGAAGCATTTTTGCATCTATCTCTTGGTTTTTTTTTCACTCTTCTTCTTTTCTTGTTTTTTGGCTGATTTTGCAGCGCGTTGAAAATGCGATTTTCTTGTAGAATCGCACAATCCTTGTTGCCACCAAAAAAGAAAGGAAAGAAAGAGAGATAATACCCGCCTGTCTCTCCGCCCATAACCACAAGGGTTTCCCTCGCGTAGTCACACGCATGCAGATTTTTTGGAAGCCAAAATGCCAGGCGAATTTCGCTTACAGCTGCTAGTAGAGCTGTAACCTATAGCTCCCTCTGACTCCCTATGACTCCCTCTCTCTCTCTCTGTCTCTCTCTCTCACTTTGACCACATCTGTCCCCCTCTCTATCTCTCTCTCTGCTTGCGTTTCATTGTTATTGCTGGCTGGCTTGACTATCACTTTGCATTGCATACTTTTTGGCCATGCTTTTCGGTGTATACCCTATAGCTATAACAATTTAAATTGTTTGAAATGTGTGCACCATAGACACTTTATATAATATTTATATATATATATAATATAACAAAAAAGAGAAATGTTTTAGTCTTCCGACTTGTTGTGTGAACTATTTCATATCAGAAATGATCAAATTTCAAGTATCTGTGTTTCTCTGCTGAGCATAACAAACCTAGATCGGAACTTTCATCAAACATATTTAATACATTTTTTTCGTCAGAATACAATTTTTTAATAAATCAATAAAAGAATAGTAGTAAAAGTAATAGTACTATTAAATGCAAATAAAATGATATGACATAAATAAACTTTAAAAATTTGTATAAATATATGCAACAATTTATTTTTTGATCAAACGAATAATTGAAAGTTTTTGTTGGGCTTTGAGGTTATGCTTGAAAGATCGTTTATTATATAAATTAACAAGTCATGGCCTTAATATTTTTGTTATAATTTTTATTCAAGGCGCAACTGAGACTCGCATTGAGCATTTTAACATATTTAGCCCTGCTAACTATCTTTAATCTATTTCGTCATATCGTTCTTTTTTTCCTGTTTCAATTTATCTTCTCTCTGCCTATTTCTCTTTCACTTTCGCTCTCACTATTTCTCTCTCTCTCTCTCTTCTCTGTTTCACTCTGTTTTTTCTTTCTCTCTCTCTCTCTCTCTCTCTCTCTCCCTTACTGTTTTTCTAACTGATCTCCTTTTCTTGATTTCTCTCTTTTCATATTCTTTATGTATCTGTTTCAATTTAAATATATTGTAATATAAATAAAGTGTAATATTCTAAAATATCTTTAGCTTTACCTTTAACCACTTCATAGGGTATATTGCAGTCTAGCAGTAATTCCAACTGCATTCTAGTCTTTCTCTTTTTTTGATTCGTGCAGCGCATTAAGCAAATTTCTTGCTTTTTGCACTTTCTCTTGCTGCTGCACTTTTATCCCCGCTTGTTTTGTGGCCAATTATGTTCCCTTTTTTTAATGCTTTTTTGCTCATTGTCCGTTGCTTGTGTTGTTCGTTGGGTGTTTGCCTGCGCTTTAGTTCCGTCCCGTTTCGTCTCTGGCTTTTTCTGATTGACATTTGACATCTAAATGCCAAATTAGCTGGCAGCTCTAGCTTCAGCTTCGGGCTGACAACTTCTGTAATTTTTTGTTGTCTCTCTGTCTGCGCTTTAAGTTTAAGACACGAAAAAGTTGCAACAGTTGCCGCTGTTGCAACTGTTGCAACAACTGCTGAGAGTGTAGAGAGTGTAATGAGTAGAAAACTTTTTCGAGCAGCAGGCGAATATCGAATGACAGCGCCGCACAGAAAGTTAAGAAACGTAAAAAATGCGACAGAGACAGAGAGAGAAAGAGAAAGAGAGGGAGAGGAAGAGGCGAGAGAGAAAATCATGTAAATACATGAGGGAAATCTTTTCAAACAGTTTGCAATTGCAATTGGATCTCGGTTTTTTGCTTGCTTGCTTTCCTATTCTTTTTTGTCTCTCAGCAAGTGACAGCAATTTAAAAGCATTTCACGTTTCACTTACCGGATCCATATACCGTATAACAGTCAGTAGACTTCAGAATGTGCCTAAAGGAAATTTCAATATATATATTAAAAGTAGCAAATGTATTTTATAAAATTAAATTTAATACTATTTTATTTATTAGTATCGTAAATTAGTTTTAATATTTTTTTTAATTTTCTTCATTTTATTTTTAGTTGATAATTTTTGTATAAGTTAAACTTATTATTCTGATTTGGCCTTGACTAACAGGGTGTTAACTTATATATTATTTTTTTATACATTTTTTTAAATTTATTTATATTTAATTTTTATATAGAAATTTCTCCAGAAAAGTACTTTTTGTAGCGTGCGAATTATTATCAATTTACTAACTATATTATAATTGTTTTTTTTTTTTTTTTTTTTTTTTTTTTTTTTTTTTTTGTATATGACTTCATATAGTATATAATTATAATTCATTATTCACTATTTTAATTTAAATAATTATTAAAAAAAAAAACATAATATTATAATATTATTATTTAAAAAAGTTTATGAATCTAGAATTTATTTTATTTTGTATCTAATTTTTGTACTTCTCTTCTTTATCCAACCGATTTTAGCAACAATTTTCATAGAATATTTTTTAAGCAAATATTTCCATCTAGTCATAAATAATTTGTATGCATTTACAATAAATATATTTTAACAAAAAAAAAAAAAAGGTTACTCAAAGCATTTGCTATACAATTAGATATTTTGCTAACTATAAAATGCATTAAAAAGTCTTTTCTTCTCTTTGTCTCTTTCAATGCGAAAATATGTTGGACAATAAAATATTTTTGTATATTTCATTGCTTTGTTGCAATTGAAAGGCAAATAATGCTGAAAAGTGTTTTTTAATTTATCTATCAAATATGAATGCTGAACTGAATTGCTGAAAGCTCGCTTTTGCTCGCATATCAAATACATGAAATGAAAATCGTTTGAGTGCTCGGATACATTTCAGCTTTAGGCTGTGCAAACATATTTCGCATAGTCTTGAGATAAATGATATGCTTTCGCTCAAACTTTCAAACTTTACTCACTTTTTCAACTAAATGAGCAAAAATTTATGCAGAGCAAAAAGAGAAAACAATTTTAAATATCAATAAAAGCTAGTTTTATGACAGAGTGAGAAAGGGGGAGGGGGGGGGGGGGGGAAGTCAGGGAGTGGGAGACAGGTGGACATTATACGGTTCAGGTGTGCGTGTGTGCACAGTTAACGAAACAGAAAATGAAGCAAGGGCAGAACACACGCAGTCCACATGCATTTGCAGTTGCAGCCGAAGAGCTGCATACAACAAGTCTGAGTGCAGAAAGTTCAACTACATAAACAAGTCACGTGCTTGGCAACGTGCGAAGCGCAACGAAACGCAACGCAAGTCAAGGCAACGCAAGGCAAGGCAACGCAAGGCAAGCGCCAGGTGGAAGCAGCACTTGCATAGATGGAACAAGTAAGAGTGCTCTAGTCGAGACTGCTCGACTAGGAGATACCCTGAACCCTGTAAAGTACTCAGATTCAAATCATTCTACGCTTCTTTCATGCACATATACAAAAACACATACACACACCCATATGCATGCATCCATACGAACGCATAAATAAATCTTTTTGTAGTAGGTCTATCTTCATCAAATTTTTAGACGATGATTCACAGTAAATCTGAAATCTGTATGTCTGACAGTTTTAAAATTAGATTTAAAAAAGAAAGTCAGATTTTCGATTATTATCGATAAAAAAATTGAATGAGTTATCGAAAAAATATGATAAACTCGTTCTGCTTATGGCATACACGAGTATACATGTAAAATTTCAAGTCTCTAGCATTTGTAGTTTAGGGCGGACAGACGGACGGACGGACAAACAGACGGACATGGCTAGATCAACTCAGCTCGTCATCCTGATCAAGAATATATATACTTTATGGGGTCTGCCACGCCTCCTTCTGTCTGTTACATACTTTTAACAAAACCATTATACCCTGATTTCCCATTTTCAATGGATTCAGGGCATAAAAACAGCTGGAAAACTTGGGGAAATGAATGAGTAAGAAGAAGTAGCAGTCGAGAGTCAGGCAGAGTGAGAGAGTCTAGGTTGTGGCACCTTGAGATGGTTATGTGACGCGCGCTTTTGTTTCAGCTGCGTCGCGTCCGCGTCTGCATTGCATATTTCACACCATGTGGCAACGCTGGCACAAGAAGTTTTGAACCTTGCAGGCCCAGCTACAGCAACGGCAACGGCAACGGCAATGCCAAATGAAATAACCGCAATGGCAAAAGCACAAAAAGATTTACTACTTGTCCAAGGTGGCTTGCGATGCCATCCCATCCCATGCCATCCATGACTCTCTGACTCTCTTGACTCCCACATGGCTGGCCCACCTGCCACGCCCACTTTATGGCAAACTATTCCCAGCTGGCAGTAAAATAGTAACTGTTGGCATGCAAATTTGTTTGCATTCTGAGACCAACAGCAGCTAACTGAACAAAGTCAACTGAACGACTGCCCTGAGTTGAAGTTAGATGAACTATGCGATACCCTGGAAATAATATGAGAGTGGGTAGAGATATTATTAAGATTTTTTAGATTTAGTTTGTAAAAATACCAAGAAGAATTATATGTCAATATAGAATATGTTTTTGGAAGACAAAAATTTATATATTATATATTTTTATTAATTTGGTATTTTTTAATGAAATATATATTTATTCTTCTGATACCTTTTAATGTAAATGGAAATTAATTAAATATATATATATATATGTTTAGATGAAAACTCGTTCAGCAGGATGATGGTATTTAAGTCTCTAAGTCTTCTCCAGGTACAGGGGCGGGGTCTGAGAGAACTTTGAGCTGCAGTACGAGTCGCCTAGCCAGGCTTTTTGGATGAGAATTTACTTTCTTTAGTTACCTTTTGGCCACCTCCAGGATTTCGTTTTTATTTTTATCAGCCTTGAGATCTCGTTCTGTATCCCTGGCTCTCGTGCACCTAGGAGCCCTAGAGATATTCGGCAGTGTCTTTGTTTGTAGCAAGATATATATATATATATATATATATATATATATATATATATATATATATATATATATATAATTATATATATATAGTTAGCTTAATTTAATTTGTATGCATCAGCATAATATCATAAACTAATATTTTTAAAATCTTTTTTTTTTAAATTTTTTTATTAAAAATAATATCATTAAAATTTATAATATTTATATAGCTGTTTCCATTAAATTAAGTCTTATATTTGCTTATATTTTTTTTTTTAGATTTTGGCTAGATCTTTGCTTAAAAATAATTGTAAATTTATTCTTTCACTTGGTTTTGTAATATGATTTGTAATACATAAAGTTCGCTTTAGATATGCTGACAAGAGGTCTTCTTTTATGTGAGCCACTTAATCAGTTTTTTGGCCCACCTTAAACACTTTAGGTAGTTATAGTCAAAGGGTATTTAACAACAATGGCAACAAGCAACAGCAACTGCACAAAATGGCAAAATGGCAAAATGGCAACCTGCTGGCTGCCTTTTATTATTATGGCTACTCGCTTCCCGCTTCTCGCTTCTTGCTCTTCGCTTCGCGTTGCTTGTGGCCCGATTCTCTCTTCTTCTTCTTCTTCTTCGTCTTCCTGCATGTTGTTGTCGCATAAATTTTGCGGCTTCTTAAGTCGCAAGCAATAAAATAATATTAGCTGCATACTAACCGAGTAGCAGGAGTCGGGGCTGGGGCTGGGCATAGACTCCGGCCCGGGGGGCAAGGGATCCTTGTGGAGCTGGCGCCGAAAAGTATGCAACACGACACAATGCAACATTGGCAATGATTGTGGCAGCTATACGGAAGTGGCCACGCCCCCAAAGACAAACACATTTGTCGTATAATTTATGACAGGCAGAGAGTGACAGAGAGGGCGAGAGAGGGGGGGGGGGGGACTGGCAGCTGGCAGCTGGTGCAATGTCTGACTTGGTCGTTACCTTTCGCTTTGAAGTGTTGCATGTTATTTATGCGCTGGGTAATCAGAATGCATGTCAAACCCATAAACCTCTCAGTGGCCATCAAACTGTGGCTCAAGCGCGCCAAATGCGGCCCGCAATCAAAGGCAAACACAATAATAAAAGCATTTTATTGACGTGCAACCTGCACGCAGCTCCTGCGGCTGACCAGCTGCCTCTCAAACTGCACACTTATTAGCCGGAAGTGCTCTTTAAACTGCAGTTAGATGGCTTTTCTCCTCCAGTACGGCCTCACGGCGCCGAGCAATAAAGCTGCTTAATGCCTTTTCACTAGCTATAAAGTGAAAGAGCTCAAAAGGAGAACAAGAACAAGAAAAACTCGATTTGAATTTTGTTTATTATCATTGAAATTAATTTTAGAGGTTTTTTAGAGTTTAGAGTCTAAAATAGCTCTTTGATGGAGTTCCCAACTCAGTTAATGTCAAACTGGCTTTATTGGAATATGTTAAAAGTAAGATATAATTGGAGATCATATTAGATTATTCTTCTTGAGTTTTATAGTAGAGCTATAAACTAACTTTGTCTATTGAAGCTGTCGAATTTAATTTATTATTTCTAAGGTTTTACAGTTACTGCAAAATAACTAAAAATAATTCAGTCGCCATCAAATTGTCTCTGAGAATTTTTGAGCTGAGGATTAAATGTCAAACTGATGATTTCTTATTAAATGACAATCTGGTGGCTTTTAAACTGTGTAAGAGTGAGCCGTTTATAGGGTATACCACATATATAAAGAGATATAATTACAGTGAATGGCATTTGGGTCTAAACTGTAAATATAAATATTTCCATTAAATATGACAATAAATCATGAGCTATTACAAAGTTATTATCTAAGACATATCTATGAAGATATATAAGTGCCTAGATAATATCTAGAAATTAATCAAACATAAGTATTGTACAAGTATATATATAAAACATATATATATTTATACAGAAGAGATTCAACATAAGTATATAAATTAAGCTTTTTAAAGTGCTTTTTACGTACTCAACACTGTTCGCATATTTTAAATGTGTGCTTCTTTTCAAACAATAGAATGATTACCCAATCTGAAGTATAGTATTTAAATGCCATGCATACCACAAATTAAATACTGAACTTTATATAAAACAGTTGCTTTCAAACTGTATCGTGTTTAAGATCAAATGTTGATATAAAAGAAATTCCAACAGACATTTGTAATATGCTTCAATGAGCGTAAAACTCTTAAGCTGAACCTTTCTGATAACCTTTATGTAAACTGAGCCATATATATTTAGAATACTGAAAACGTTTCGAGTTTTATATGAAGAAACAATTTTAAAGAATGTCAAACTAATTATATATTTGTTTTTTGCAATACAGTCCATCCTCAACTGATAAGCAGCATCTTATTATTTATTCCTTTTATCTTCTCATTTGATTTATGTTTTGTCTAGTGCAGCTCTACTATTCTTTTTATGAACACAATTGTATATACATATATCAACATCATGTGCTATCGGCTCTTCAAACACATGTGACAGCAAGCACATTGAAATGTAAATGTAAATTTAATGAATGCCGCTGCCTATTTATAAACAGCAGCGCCTCTCAAACTGTGACACACGGAAGGAAGACGCGTTCCATTTGTGAGCGCAGCAGAGCTCGAGACGCAGCCACCTACAGAGTGCAACGCGCTTGAGATGCTCGCTTCTCTCTGCTCCTCTCTGCTCCTCTGTCAGCTGTCACAGCTGTCCAGCACTATCTTCCTCTCTCTCTCTCTCTCTCTCTCTCTGTCTCTCTCGCTGTCTCACTCTTGCCAAACTGTCATTATGGGCTCGAAGATAAACGACTCTGACAATTTTTGTGCCACATTTTGCTCCAGTTTGTGTTTTTGTTGCAAGTGGCTGCAGCAGCAGGAGCAGCAGGAGCAGCAGGAGCAGCAGGAGCAATTGCAACAGGAGCAGGAGTAGCAGGAGCAGCAGCAGCAGAGACACCCGCGTTGACTTTTCATATGGCCGCGCTCCGTAACAATTTAAACTTTTGACTATTAGTGAGTGAGAGATGCCCGCCGGGTGTTCTTCATTGTCCTGCGTCCTTCGTCCTTCGTCCTTCGTCCTTCGTTCGCAAAATAGTTGCAAGTTTGCGACATCAGGCAAAACTTTTGGCCGCTTAAGTTTTTTTCATCCTGTTGCAGGCGTGGCCCGCCCACTCGTTACAGTGAAGCGTGGCCATCGATTGACATTCGCAGTGAACCCCGCTGTCATCAATCTGGGCGCAAACTTTTGTCTCAGCTTTTATGAGTGGTTTGTGGCGCTCTTTGCTTATGACATGTCAACGCCTAATGACGCGCCCATTTGTCATTCGCCCACCAGATAGTTGACCAACCAGCTGGCCAGCCACTGTATCCATAGAGGCACTACACCATGCCCCAAGGGCCAGCCGGCACAGCCCCAGCAGCTCTAAGCATCCAACTTCAATTCCAACTCCAATTCTTCAATTGACGTCAGACAAATATTGACTTTCCTCTACATTGAGCGCATTCAAATTTTGGAGCTGCAGCAACTTCAGAGTTGATTAGGCGAGTGATTCAGATTTTAATCAAATGTATTCAAATAATTTTGCATAAATTTTATACATTAGTTAAGTCGAGTCTCGTCTATGTGGACTCCAGATGGAAATCTAGCTGTGTCTGCTCCAAATATTATGTACAGCTTTATGCCTGAAATCATCATATAATAAATATATATGATGATTTCATGTTAATATAAATATTTTTATTAAAAAATATATTATACTAATGTCACAGACTTTAAATATATTTTGTCAAAGCAAAAATAAAATAAAATAAATGGAATAAATCAATAATAAAATAACTTAAATATAATAAATAAAATAAATATTAAAAGTAAATAAGTTAAAAAAAAAATAAATAACAAAAAATAAAATATTTGTATAATTTAAAAAACTATTTAAATTATATTATATTATATTATATAATTATAATATATATATATATATTATAATTATATATAATATATATATATATATATATATATATATATATATATATATATATATATATATATATATATATATATATATATTATATATAATTATAATATATATAATATATTATAATATAATATTAATATTTTTAATTATAACATAATAAAAAAATTTAAATTTTTTACAAAATTAAAAAAAATTAATTTATTTGTATTAAAAAAAAAATTAACTTTTTAAATATTTTAAACGGTTTTTAGTTTTTTGAAAGCGTTTTATCTTCAATCAGTTTCGAAGTAAAAAAAATTTTGATGTACACAATTTTTATTAAAATTTAAATTAAAAAAAAAAAAAATAATAAAAAAAATTTTATTTAAAAAAATATAAATATAAAGAATTTAAATTAAAAAATGAATGTGTGATGAATGTACAACAAATAGCAGAAGACACAGACTTTTTTACATAAAAATTAAGCTTCTGATTAAAGAACTTTACTCAATTTAACGTAATTAAATAAGTGACTATGATAATTGAATATGCTTAGCTTCCAAATACAAACCTCATACATAGACTAGAAAGTGTTCGACTCTATAATACCCTGCCTACATCTATCTACTTCGCTCTCTTAGGCAAAACTGAGACTGATGAATCAGGAATATAAACGACGTCGCTCAAGGATACACAGAACGATCTTCGATCTATATTAAGCTGTCTGTCAAGGCGCTCTCGAAAATCTCAACGAATGTGCTGTGGCATGAGGCATGCGGCATGTGGCATGATGCATGCAACGTGTGGCAGTGCGAGGCGTATGCAGGAAACGTTTAGGTTGGAGCAGCTCGTTGCGATTGGGCAAGATAAATGGGCAATTCCGACGGGGCAGCAAGGAGTCGTGTGTTGTAGGCGTGTTCGCTGTAGCTAAACTGATTTCATGCAATTTGGCTGCACAGCTGGCTAGCTCAGCTCCCCCTCGGCCTGCCCCTCCTCCCTCCACTACTCCCTGCTCCCCTACGGCTGAAAAACTAAAAAAAAGTTGCAGCTGGGAAACCGTAAATTTAGCAGGCAGGCAACATTTGGACTTCCTGGCACAGTTTTCAGCTGTTAGCCAAGGCCAGAGCGTGTGTGTGTGTGTGTGTGTGTGTGTGTGGGGGCTAAAAATCAGAGCATAAGTGAAAACTTTGGCCAATTAATGGCATCATTGAATTTCCACTTGACTTTTTCAGCTGCCAAACTGGCCGATGACTGGCCAAAGGGCGTTCAATTTTATATCCTCTCCCAGTCCTGCTTCCTGTGTGTGTGGGTGTGCAGTGGGTGTGCGTGAATGTGTGTGTGTGTGTGTGTGTGAAAAGTTTGCCAGTGAAAAATGGCCCTTCGCATAGATCTTGAATGGGTGGGAGGGCAGCCGCTAGTCAGTCGGTCGCCACGCTTTGAGCTTGAGTTGGAGCTGGGATAAAAGTGATAAATGAATTTTCACAAAAGTAATTAAAAGTAAAGTAACTAGCGTCGTGTGATGTCTATGCCAGAAAGAGATGGACACTGATAAAGAGAGAGAGAGAGAGAGAGAGAGAGCATTGCCAACGGCAACAGCAACCAAAACTTTGCCATAAAAGCAATCTAATAAGACTTTTTAATAGTTGGCATGAAGTTAATTTTTAGCCAGGCACCAAATACAAAAGCAAACAAATGCCTCAAAATTGATGGCAAAACAGTTAGCTGACATCTATCTCTCTCTCTCTCTCTCTCTGTGTCTCTTTCTCTTTCTCTGTATCCCTCTCACTCTTTCCGTGTCCTTAACTAGCTTGTGGCTAGGCTAACTAACTAAGGCCTTCTCCACTCTCTGCCTCTTCGGTCCCCTCGGTTTCTGTGGTGCATTTTCAGCTGTTAATCACGACTAAAAGGAACGTGTGGATAATTTTTCAAATCATACAAATTAAGAACTTTTGCTAGAGAAGATATAGTTGGAGCTGGTTATATGACAGACGATATTTATATTTTACTATATTCACTGCATTCAGAATAAACTATAATATTAAATAGAGAGGAATAAATAAAATAATAAACAAAAATAATATATATATTCGTATGAAGCTCCAGCCATGTCTTTCTTTATAGTTCCCGTTTCCTTTGCTTTAACTGTATCTCACTTTATCATTTTATATATCTCGTCATTTTATATATCTCTCTCCCTCTTCTTTTCTATCGGTCGCTCTTTCAGTCTTTATTTCATCATCTCTCTCTCTCTCGCGCTCTCTCTCTCTCTCTCTCTCTCTCTCTCTCTCCCTCTTTTTTTCTATCGGTCGCTCTTTCAGTCTTTATTTCATCATCTCTCTCTCTCTCGCGCTCTCTCTCTCTCTCTCGCGCTCTCTCTCTCTCTCTCTCTCTCTCACTGTCTCTCTATTTATTTGTCCATTCAATCTTCGAATTCCATCTCCCTCTTTAATTTTTTTATCCTATCTGTCTCTCTTTGCCTCTCTCGGTCCCTACTTATCTTTCCTTCTCTGATTTTGTTTCTCTCTGCATCTCTCTCTTTCTCTTACTCTCTCTCTTCCTCACCTTTTGTCTCGGTCGCTCTTACAGTCTTTGTCTCATCATTTCTCTCTATCTCTCTCTCTCTTTCTCTTGCTCTGTATTTCTTCTTCTCTGTCGGTCTCTCTTTCACTCCCCTCTTTTCTCTCACTCTCCTGTCTCTCACTCTTTGTCTCCCTCTCTCTCTCTCTCTCTCTCTCTCTCTCTCCCTGCCTTTTTTTCTGCTCCCGCTCCCTAGTTTTCGCTTCATTTCGCTCTTTTTTTCATTTCTGTCTATCTCTATGTCTTTCAGTCTTCTTTACTCTGCTTTGTCTCTTTCTTCTGTCTCCCCTATGTCCTTCCGCCTCTTTGTGTTCCCTTCATTTCCCCTCTAACAACTGTTGCTTAAAGCAAAACTCTATTCATATTTGCAGTAGCACATCATTCAATATTGATAAATTATGTATACACACACATGCACACACAACTACAACTGCTCTTCTCTCCCTCTCCCTCTCCCTCTCTCTCTCGCTCTCACGCTCAGTCAGTGCAAGTCTTTGGCTTTCAATTTCCTACTCAATTGTCTATCAGTTGTTCATCTTTTGACTTGGATTTGAATTGATGTTGATTGATGATTTCATGATGCTTCAAGAGACAGAGAGAGACAGAGAGAGGAGAGAGATAGGGAGAGAGAGGGAGAGACTGTGTGTGGGCGCTGAAAAGCCGATGCGTTTGCCTGTTGGCAAAATGTAAAATCATTTACTTATTAAATCCTTTAGACAAACATTAATTTGGCAGGCCAGCGCATAAACAAAGCCGCTCACCTAACCGAAAAACAAGTTGAACAAGCGAACAAATAACACAAAGTGCTTTTCGGTTGGGGTCGTGGGTGTGGGGCGTGTGGGTGTGGGACGTGTGGGTGGCACCTTCCAGCGAAGGCTTTTTAGAGCTGTTCCACTCTCAAGCTGCGTCTAGGTGAATTGAACCGCACCAAATCGATGCAGACAAAAGCGCAAATTAACAGTTTGATTTTCACGCTAAACAAAACGCAGCGAAAAATCAACAAACAACGCGAAATCGATTTGAGTCGAGTCGAGTCGAGTCGAGTCGCTGTTGATGACCAGGCCAAGAGCCATGCAATGGCTTAGCTGGGGGCAGATGGCGTTGGCGTTCAGCTTGTTGGGGTTGGAGCTCGGCTTGGGGTTAGAGTTGCTGTTGGGGTTGGGGTTGGGGGCACCGAAAAAACACTTTGTGAAAATAAACGAAAACAAAATCAAAGCACTATTGAATTTTCTAAATGGCATTTTGAAAGCGGCAGCAACCAACAAAGTACACAGAAAACAGAGCAACAACAACAACAACAACAGCAACAACAACAACAACATAGGGGCATGGCAGAGCGCAACATCTGAGCGGATTCGAGAAGTCATAGAAAGGTGAAAAAGGTGTTACGAAATGGCAACGAGTTCAGAGAATGCTTTGACATGTGCTAAAAGGGTACACGAAAAAATAAAAAACAACAAACAAACAAACACAATGCCAAATAACACCAAAGAGCAAGTGAAATGTGCTCAAGTCGAATAGAAGATGCACTTAATTGGAGGTGTTATACAAGTAAAGTGTTATACATGAATGAGAATAAGACATGCACAGTAATTTAATACAATACTGTTGCTTGAAAAAATATGTGTTATACATCATATATTTTTTCATGTATAAAAGATCTTTTAGAGTTGTATAACACTTAGTTATACGTAATATAAATAACATATGTTATATATTACAAATTATATCGTATACATATGTGCTGCATTATTATGTATAGTGTTATACGTAATATTATAATTGTTATATAATATATTATACCATGTATTGTGGTATAAAAAATATTTTGATTTATAACAGCTACAATAAATGATGCATAAATTAATTTATTATAGCTGTTTGTTAAATCAGCTGATACAATTTACACTATATTGTTATTAAAAGTGTTATACATATTTAAATGATGTGTTATAGCTGATATACAAATAAACTAAAAATACATATGATAAAATTATCTAATTCATTTTTTTATTTTTTTTTTTTTATTTTCAAAGTCTAATAAATAATAAATTAAAATAATATAATAAATTGATTAAAATTTACATATCGATATAGGTCATTAGATTTAGTTATTTATTTATTTATTAAGTTGTTAAATGAATTAATTTTAAATAAAAATTTGGTTTAATGCCAAAGCAAAAAAGGCCTTCAGGCAGGCTATTAGATATTAGATATATTAGATATAGCTGAATTATATAACTCAAATGATTTGTGTGAAAAATCCTTAAATTAATATTTCATTGATATTTTCTTCAAAGCTGATAGAGGATAAATATATTATATATTAATTATATATAAAATTTTATTTATTATATTAATGAATTGCTTACATTTCATACCATCAAAATATATTCGCAAGTCAAGAACAGCCCTTCACACAGCTTAGCTACCCTCAGCAAGTGTAACAAAAGAAAGGGGAAAAAAAGAAATAGAAAATTGGTTGGGCGACGCTGCAAAATATGTTACAATATTTCTGTTACTTTTTTGGGGGCAATATTTTGACCACACACACACATGTGATACACACACCCCCCCCCCCACACACACACACACTCACATACATATACATGCTCACTTTGTTGTGAGTTGGAGGTGTCATGTGTCAGCGGCATAATCACACCCTTTGCACGGTCTGCCAACCTTTTGGCAGGTAAACGAGGTCTCGACCTTTGTCAACGTATTTCGAGAATGTGAAGCTTTTAGCTCTCATCTCTGCTCTTCTCTTCTCTTTTATTTTGGCTATCCAAAGCAGGGTTAAAATAGTTCGGCATTTATTTGGCTTTACAAGCTAACCAGCTTCGAATTGAAGCGCATTAAGTGAAATTCAATGAAATGTCCATAGAAAAACTATTAATATTTTATTTTAAAACCATTTCAGAGCATTTTCTTGCAGTCGCATAATAGTCAATGTTTTAAAAAATGTTTACAAAAATATTGTAGCCAATTTTTCAGACGAAAAACTCGGTTTAAAAAACGTTTTAAATTTTTTTATGAATGATCAAAGTTTGTTTTTATGTTGAAATTTGGCCGCTTCGACTTTAATTTTTTGCACTTTTTTTTTTTTGGCAATGTTTACGCACAAAAATTGTCGCTGCTCGCAATTTTCAATGGGTGTAACGGAAACGGAAACGTCATATGCTTTATATATATGGGAAGAGGGGGGAAAGAGAGAGAGAGAGGGGGGGAGAGAGGGAAGCGCATATATGGCAAATGTATATAGATATATTCTATATAAAATGGCATTTTCTTTGCACTCTCGCGCGCTGTCATGCCAAAAATAACGGGCCACGTTTCCTACAAAATTTGTTTGCGTGCCAATTTGGCCGCCAGTTGCATGAGCCAGCGGGCAACTAGGCAAGGCAGGAGGTGGAGGACGAGGGCGGGGAAAAGCGAGAAAAACTGTGCCAGTCATTACATTTATTGCGAACACATTCAATATTGAATGAATGGCCCACAAGGATTTTCTATTTGAAATTAACAATTCAATTTCATTTGCATTTCAATGGCAGAATGTGCCAGGCCCAACAACAGCAGCAACAAAAACTTCTCTTCAATTGCGATGGCTCCACGACTCCACAGGCTGAAAGCTGAAAATTGTTCGCTCGATAGTTCAATTGAATTTTGCTTTTGCAACTTATTTAGCTCATGTGCCGCAAAAATCTAGACGATGTCAGCTTTAACGCCTCATATGACGCAAGCACGACACAGAATTTATTTGAATATTTTAGAAAACATTTTATTTAACATGCAAATGCAATGCAGTTTATTTTCAGCTGAAGAAACTTTTCAGAACAAATGATTCGTTCTTTTAAAACGAATACTTAATTTTTAATGAAAAGTTTTAAAAATATTATTTAAATTTAAAGCCAGCATAACATAAGAAAACAAGTTACAAAACTATATAAAAACTTTTTGATTTTTAATATTGATACATAACTTTAAAATGTCTGCATTTTCGCTTAATACGCTTATTGTAAATTTGGTGGGAGGGGGGTGGACTAAATTCAATAAAATATATAAGAATATATATTATAAATTTGGAGACTCTAGCTCTACAGATGTAGGAGATATAAGTTAATAGATGATTTTCGATAAGGGTTTTAATCGATAAAAAAAGGGATAGTTATCGATTTTTTGAAACAAACTCGATATGTGCGTGCAATATACGGACCAACAGCTTTATATCTTCTCTAGCTCTTATGTCTTCTGAGATCGACGCGTTCATACATACGGACGGACGGACGGACAGACAGACAGACGGACAGGGCCAAATCGACTCAGCTCGTTGCCCTGATCAAGAATATATATACTTGATGGGGTCTGCCACGCCTCCTTTTGCCTGTTACATACATTTAAAAAAAATAATTGTACCCTAATTTCCCATTTTCTATGGGTTCAGGGTATAAAAATATTAAAAATTGCTATTCAGAAAATTTTAAAAAGATTTATATATATTTTTTAAAATTCATTTAATACAATAAAATGAATTTACAAATTGCATTTACCTACATTTAAATTTTTTTTAATTTTTTAATAAAATGTATTACAAATATTTTTAAAATTTATTAAAATTTCTCTTGACTGTAATTTGAAAACTTGACTAACTTTCATTGCCAGCTGCAAATGAAAGCAAATTTTGCTGATTTATTTAATGCATAACAGGAATTTATAATATCGATAGTCAAATAATTGTGGTGTGCGTAACTAAATTTGAATTTGGGCTCAAATCAACTTGAATGCCAATCATCAAACAACGCACACACTCAACTCTATCACGCACAGCTCGCTGCTGGCTGATAAAATATGCACACGTGAGGCAGACCAGAAATAGGTTTATTAATAGATGCGATAGCGAGCGAAACTGTTATGCAATGCCAGTTTATGCTGTCAAATATAACATTGGCAGGTGTTTTATAACAAAAGTCTGATATAGGCATATATTCATCCATATTGCATGAGAGGTCGGCTCCAAAAGTAATGGGAACTTTGATTTTTGACTAAGCGTAAAATATCTAATGGGAATTACTTTAGAGGGTCACAAAGTGATGAATATATATATAGTTTTTGCAATCAATTAAACAGACCTCGTTTAGATTTATATTGAAATTGTAAATGCTCTGCTTTCAGCTGCCATTGTGCTGCTCATTAGCCGCATTGTAAATTACACAAAACGTTGTAACAACAATTGCAAATTTTGGCATAATTAATGCCATCAGCACAGTTTGGCAGTCACTGCCCCGACGAATATCATAAATATTTAAAGCGAGACAAGACAGCTAATACCCAGCACTCACATCACTCAACTTGCACTCTCCCCCTCTCTCTATCGCTCTCCCTTTTACTCCTTTGCTAAGTATGGGTGTGTGTGTGTGTGTGTGTGTGTGTGTGTGAATTCAATGTTCAATTATTCAACGAGCAAATGAAGCATACACGAATATTCTGACTGTTGAGCAGGCGTGAAGCTGTAAACCTCATTCGCAAAGATTTCTCTTGAAAGCGAACAAACCAATTACAAGAACTTTTGGTATGCACACGATGAAAAAAAAAAAAAATGTATGTCATACATAAGACTGTACTCGACTGTTAGATACCTTACAAAATGATTTTCATCTCAAAAACCTCAACCAAAAAAAAAAAAAAAAATAATAATAATAATAAATAAATAAATAAAATAAAAAAATAAAAATAAAAATCAAAATAAAAATCAAAAACAAAATTTTAAATATTAAATAGCTTTAGATTAAATATTAAAAATTTAGTACATTTATACAAGACCTGATATGAATAATTTGAGTTGAACTTATAGATAAAGAAATAGATCAAACATAAACTGGTCTAGAATAATTTATGTTATTAAAAGTGTAATATATTTACAATTTATAAGACAGTTCTAATTTATAGATATATTAATGTGTATATATTGGACCTGTGTCAGTTTCCATTTTATAATAAAAAGTTTGATTTCTGTGCTCGATGGCGAAGTCGCCTTCCATTCGTCCATTAAAATCATAACGGCTCTGTTCGAAGTGCATAGCTAGCTATCTCGCTCTCACTCTGCAACATTACGGCCTATTTTTAGCAGCAGCTATTTTTGTCTCTCTCTCTCTCTCTTTCACTCTCTCAGAAGAAGCGCATGCAAAGCAGAGGTGGAGCGCAAACTCACTCGGATAATATTTTTACAACAACTCTGTGCAAGCTCTCAGCCGCACACTAATACTACTGCAACAGTAGATGCCAATCACGATTATGAAACTCTTAACAGACATTGCTATTCAGCTCACAATATCACCTCATGATTTTAGAAATAAGACATATTTATATACAGGGTTGTCCATATTCGACTCATGTTTTTTTATAATTAAAAAAAAAATAAAAATAAAAAATAAATAAATAAAATACACAATTTTTTTTTCCTATTGAGATATCACATTTAAATATACTTGAAACAAATAAAATGATTATTATCGTCAACATTACAAAATTGTATTTTTCTTTGTAAAAAATAATAAATAAATAATAAGGGATCTGTTAAATATGGGCAACCTCAGATGGGTTCATCGAATATGGACAACCCGGTTTATTAATTTATTTTAAATATTTTGGATAGAACCAATTGTGAAATTGGTCATACTCATTATTCAATAAATTGACTCTGCCCTAAGAAAGTACCTCGAATAAAAACTTTACCTAAAAGAAAGATTTTCTTACAATATTCTTCAACTCATTAAGCAAAAATATGGTGTTGATTGTAACTCTATTACATATGTTTATATAAAAAGCAAATGTGAGGAGCTGAAGAAGAAGAGTTATTCAAATATCAGAATATTTGTTCTATTCCTTCCTGGCTCACTTAGCTGACACAACTCCAGACGTCACTTCTGGGGCTCTAATTAAAATAGTTTATTCCTCCACACACATTTACTACACCATAACTATGCGACATATTATGTGAATACCCTGCTTTTATTAACAGTTTTAACCAGGGTATGCAGTGGAAAAGCAATTTGATGTTGCTTTGGTTTCCGTGCTATAAGTTTTTCTGCCAGGCACGACTCATTTATGAATTTTCATAATTTTCATTTCATGTTTGCGTCTCTCTTCAGCTCCCTCGCTCTCTTTCTCTCCTGCTCTCTCTATTTCTCTCTGTCTGGCTTATGGTAAAAAACTTTTTCAATATTTTATGTGTTATTTGTATTGCGTTTTGCCTACTGTTTCACCACTCCACTCTACACTCAACCTGCTGTTGTTAATTGTTACAACAACAACAACAACAACAACTGAGAGCAACAAATGTCGGCAAGTGGAAACTTCAACTTTCTGGAGCCGAGTGATTTTATGAAGCGCATAATTACGCAAATTAGCATAAAAGAGTGCCAGGCAGCGAGTCCATCGCACTCACATCCGCCCAGCCCTCTCTCTCTCTCTCTCTCTCTCTCTCTCTCTCTCTCTCTCACTCTCTGTCGCACTTATAACTGATTATAGAAGGCAGAAAAAAAAAACTAAGCATACTCTGTAAATGTTTAAAAAGCTTCTTTTTTTCGGTTGGTAAAAAATTATTTTTGCAAATTTTATTTAATGCCAAATGCAAAGAAATTAAAACAAGTGATGAGAAGAGCTGAAGCAGTTGAGTGGGTCAGTGGGCTGGGAATTGGGGCTATATTTGCCGAGCCGAAACATTAAAATAACTCAACGCATGAGAAAATGTTCGTTGGCTAGCAAAGGCAAAAAGTCATTTCAAATGTTAATGAGGCCGTGTAAATAGACAAACAATGGCCCAAACGGGTTCACAGCCAAGGACTACCAAATGCTGCAGGCCAAATGGCTGGGCAGGGAAAGAATAAGAGAGCGAGCGACACAGGGGGAGGGGGAGAGCGGGAGAGCGGGAGAGAGAGGCAGCTAGAGTGGGCAGCAGCGTCGAGTGCCTTGCAAAAAGTTGACTCAAAAAGTAGTTAAAATTTACCAAGTGAAATTTGAAAATGAAAATGTTGCCGGCTCGCATTTTATAGCTAAAGTCATCAAATTTGCATATTAAGCAAGCGCACTGAATGGCCCACCAGAGAGCGAGAGAGAGCGAGAGAGAGGGAGAAAGAGAAAGAGCCGGCGAGGCTGCTAGAGCCAACTAGAGAATACTGAGAGAAACAGCGCTGGAAGAAAAAACAAAGCGCGAAAACATTATAATGCGAGAGGGGGGAAATGGGAGAAAGAGAGAGACAGAGAGAGAGAGAGAGACATGGAGACTGCAGCTGTTAGAGATTTATATAAATGAGTTGACAGAGAACAAGTTTGGGAGAATAATATAGAGCAAGCTTACGTTGAAGCAGTTAGTTAAAGAATAGTATTTTAATATATGTAACGGTCTTAGGGTTGTCTCTTCTCATTTATCGCTTTTACGCGATTTCTCAGTTCCTCATTCTTACGATAGAGCTTTTGTTCCAGATACACAGCGACCTAAAATAAAAAAATGGTTAAAAATTCTATTGAACCTACCACAGAATCTATTCCTAATATATTTATAATAAAGACATATAATCAAAATATAAATATAATCATTTATATTATACTATTATTATTATTTATATATATAAAAATGTTCTCTAAAAATTCTTGAAAATGCTATAAAGGTTTTTGAATAATTGAGAGAATGATGCCAAAAGATAACTCTAAAAAAATTTAAAGCATAGCTGTATATCTCTATCGAAATTAATATTGAATAGAAATCGATATCGAATTGAAATCGATATTGAATAGAAATCGATATCGAATCGAAATCGATATTGAATAGAAATCGATATCGAATCGAAATCGATTTTTTGTTTAACATTCACGAATTGCGAAAGAAATAATAAATAATAAAAAGCTATGGAAAATATATTTTAATTAGAGATTTTATAAAACAAGTCTGATGTGCTTTGTCAGTATGCAAAATAAAAAGTATAATAATTTCTAATTTTGCTTTAGAAGTTATTATACTTTTTATTTTGCAATGATATTTGTAAATAATATATCTTAAAAACTCTAATAAATTTAATCTCAAAAAAAAAAAAAAAAGCCAAGTCTTAGAAAACACTTACACCAGAGCAACTGTTCCAAATGCTTGATTTTTAATGGAAATAATGATTCTGTTCCTTAAAATTACCCTACATTTTGTACATAGAATAGCGTACATAATCGTCCTTCAGAGCGGCTACTTCTAGTGATGTTTATTCTTAATGATAATGCGCATCCCGTGAGACGTGCACTTTGAGACACTTGTCTACCAGAGGCAATTGAACACCTGCAAATGAACATTTGCAGATGTGTGAGCGAAATGCTGCACAAGTGTGAAAAGTTGTGTTCATTGGGGCTCTATCATGTATGTCATAAAATGGAAAACCAATATTCCAATAATTTATTGATATTAGAAATTTATTTATTTCTTTTATTAAGATCTTAACTTCTGTCATTCTTAAGCTCTTAAGACACTCGCTATTAAACATTGATAAGAAACTCCCAGTGTCTTACGCTATATCCAATTTCAATTACTTTGCATTACCTCAAGCCTTTGTCATTGTCATCAAATTATAATCCTCCATATAATAATCATCTGTATCACAGGCTGACATACACCAAGTCTCTCTACCACAAGATATGTTATCTGCATACACATTGACCAGCTCATTGAACTATTGCGCGGCTTTCCAATTATGCTCCCAACTAAAACTAATCCCCCGTTTTCGGGTGCCTCGAAATCTATTGACCAGGAATTCGCAACAGCATAAACCTCTCAGGCAGCTCATCATTCAGTTGCGCTCAAGCATAATTAACTAACCCACAATGAGGGCACACAATGCACGGCACACACACACACACACATACACACATACACTCGCACACACTCGCACACACACACTCGAACACACACGCACATAAATCATTAAAGCCGCGTTAATTGTTTTTGGCCAATGCTTCTTAGTTCTGGGTTCTGGGCTGTCAAATGGGCTTTATTGATGGGCCGCCAGCAGCATAAATGATTTGATTTACTTTGCTTTGCTTTGCTCCGGCAGTCGGCTGCAGCAGGTCTCAGCCTGCTCGGCGCACGTGGCGTATGCGCAATGCGAATTCCTACTTGGATTTTTGGCGCCTGCTTCAACCGGCGGCAAGTCAACAAATCAGGTGCCGCAAATGTTGTGCAATGTTAACAGCGACAATAACAGCAACAACAACAGCAATAGCTATAATTTAACACAGTAACAACAGCAGCAACAACAAGAGGTCAACACATGTTATAGCTGTTAATACAGAACACGACTCGAGCGCAACTCCGTCGAGGACTGTTGTCTAATAATTCAATTTGGTGTCATTTGTAGGTTGCGTTTCTTGTCTAATTAAATTGACACATTGACAACTTCGTGCTCATTAGCTTGGCCAACACCAACAGCAACGGCAGCAACAACAACAGCAACAGCAGCAACAACAACAGCAACAACAGCAAGAACAACAGCAACTCGAACTTGCAACATGACCAAAGTCATGTTAAATGTCGCTTGTAGCTGCCAGTCGAGGCCAAGTTCTCACTCTCACTGTCTCTATCTCTCTCTCTCTCTCTCTGTCTCTCTCTCTCTCTCTCTCTGTGTTTGTGCTCAGACATGTATTTAGTTTTGTTTAGTTTATAGATTTGCGTTTATTTATTGTAACAAATACAACTGTCCCCACGAGGCTAACCAATGAACATATACACACACACACCCACACACACACACACACACACACACACACACACACACACACACAGACATGAGCAGGCATACGTTAATAGGCCACACATAATAAATCATCAGAGACACCACACGCGCTTAGGTCAGCTGATGTGTGTGTGTGTGTGTGTGTGTGTGTGTGTGTGTGTGTGTGTGTGTGTGTGTGTGTGTGAGAGTATGAGTATATCAGTGCATAGTTTTTATGTACGTCTTACACATTAAAAAAAATTAATTATAAATTATTGAAATTTATATATAGATTAATGTATTTAAAAAAAAAAAAACAAAAATAAGCAAAGCTTTTATAAAAATATTTTCACAAAATTTATTCATTTTTATGTATATCAATATATATTATGCTTATTCATTAAGCCGCCTGCCTATTAAATTATATTAATGAAACAAATATTATTTAATTGAATTAATATGTATATATTACTTTTAAAATGAAAATATAGAACAATAAAAATCGATTATTTGTTTATATATTATTTATATCAAAACACTAAAAAACAAAAACAAAAAACTTAAAATATAAATAATACATGATTTCATTGCTAAGATATTTTTGATTAAAATTTTACAAAATTATTGAAATCTTATAAAATATATAATAAAATTTGTATATATTATATATTTATACATAGTACATAGCCTTTAACATATATACTTATACAGATACAGATACAGATACAGATACAGATACAGATACAGATACAGATACAGATACAGATACAGATACAGATACAGATACAGATACAGATACAGATACAGATACAGATACAAATACAGATACAGATACACAGATAAAAATGTATACATATATAGCTAAAAATTTAGTATAAACATATTTTCAAACTCGGTTGATTTTTAGTGTCTGCTCCGAAATTTCTGCTTGCCTTTGAATCTCAAATAGAAAACTATGCCAAGCTAATGCGAAAGATATATCAGATAGATCTACTATACAATATATTGTACTTTGTCTTATATATAAGCTCAAAGACTTATTTAAATAGCTTGGCTAATCAATATTCGCACGTTTTTTGGCTCAGTGTACAACTAACAACAACAACAACAACAACAAAGTTGACCAAAAGCAAATTATTTATATAAAAAATGGCATACAACATTTTGTGGCAATAGAAAGAGAAAGCGAATGGGAGAGAGAGAGAGAGAGAGAGAGAGAGAGAGGGGGAGGGCGGGTGGCGATATATGTGTTATGGAGGGAGGAGATTGGGGCAGGCCGCAACAAACGCGTGATTTATTTACTAAACGTGCAAAAACCTCAGCAAAAATTACAAGTGTCAGAGGGAGGAGAAGAAGGAGCTCCAGGATGTTAGATGAGAAGGAGGAGTAGAAGGAGGAGAAGAAGGAGGAGGAGGAGGAGGAAAAAGAAGGCATTCATTGTCTGTGTGCGTTGGCTGGTTCATAAATAATATTTCTAAGCCGCCAACATGCACAGGAACATATGTTATCCTGTGGGTGTGGAAGTCCTGTGTGTGAGTGTGAGTGTGTGTGTGTGTGTGTGTGTGTGTGTGTGTGGGTGTGTGTGTGTGTGTATAAGCTGGCGAGCGTATTTGTCACAGTTGAACGGCGTTAACAATGCTGCCGTTACTCATGCGCCCAGAGTGTTCACCTTAATCAGCAAAAGGTGGACAAAGGATATATGGAGGAGGTTGAGGTAGCAGCCAGGGGGCACCACTCCTTCACCCTATACTCCTCCCCCTCCCCCTTCTCCATCCCCCACTCTCTTAAGTAGTTTCGACTGTTTTCGGCGGCTTAGTGCAGACTCCATGGCAGCTCGCGTTGCTATGTTTGCAGTGTGCTGTTTGCTCCAGGGATGCGAGTCCTGATTGTTTATCTTGGCCTGATTGAGCGGATTGTGTGAGTCCTTCGCAGTGGGGCAAGCCACCAAGCTGAAGCATATGCGCAGCAGCGCACGCTCCATTGTATAGCCCAAGGACTAGATAATTTGCTTAATCAGCGATTGTCGGCATCGTGGGTTGGCTGCGCCGCATATCAGATGCAATCGGCTCAGGCCACGGCGGGAGGAGTCAGTGCTATGAATATAATAAAATGTTATAAATAACGTTAGCTCTAAGCAGCTTTTGTTTGTTGTGCAAAAAAATGAAA
This sequence comes from Drosophila hamatofila, assembly GCA_035045345.1. Taxonomy (NCBI): domain Eukaryota; kingdom Metazoa; phylum Arthropoda; class Insecta; order Diptera; family Drosophilidae; genus Drosophila; species Drosophila hamatofila. Next base: position 5,136,260 of record JAWNPA010000032.1, read on the forward strand.
GAAAGAATCAGATTTTTATTTAACCAAAATGAATTCAACTTTGCTTGTATGGAATAATGCAGGAAATACTAAAGGCAAGGAATGAGAAAGAAGAAACAGTTGGGAAGCAACTGACTTTGAGTTTATAAATTTATGAATTTATATACATAGCTCATCATGAAAGCACAAATATAGCAAATTTTATTAAATAAAAAAAACGAAAATTGAAAATTTATATATTAATGTGTTAAACTAATAAAAAAAATTAAAATATTTATATACATACATAAATACTTATAATTTAAAAATATATAAGTGCTTGTGATTCATCAATGACAGTTTTTTAAATTTATGTTTATTTTAAATTAAGTTCATAAATATTATTGTTATTATTTACACATTTTATATATTTTTTAAAAAATAATTATTTTTTATTTATAATTATTTATTTTTTTTTTTTTTCAAAAGTATCTCTGCTTAATCTTAGATTTATCTATAGATAGCTTTATAAATGTCATTTATTTTTTTTATTTTTTTTTTAATTTATGTGTATTTTAAATTAAGTTCATAAATATCATTGATATTATTTACATATTTTATATATATATATATTTTAAATAATTATTATTTATTTATACTTATTTATTTCATTTTAAAATTATCTCTGCTTAATCTTAGATTTATCTATAAATAGCTTTATAAATGTCAGTAAAGTTTTTTATAAATGTATGTGTATTTCAAATGAAGTTCATAAATATTATTGATATTATTTACACATTTTATATATGTTTTTTAAAATAATTATTATTTATATATAATTATTTATTTTATTTTAAAATATCTCTGCTTTATCTTAAGTTTATCTATAGATAGCTTTATAAATGTCAGTTAAGTTTCTTATCAAAAGAGATTTTCTGTTTAGCCTTAGATTGAATGCAGTTCAGACTCAGTGTATATTCAATTTATTTGAAAAGTTGAGTTGAGCAAAGTTTATGTTAGCCGCAAGGAAGCGACTGAGACTATTGGCGTGTTATACTATAGAAGTCTACATATATAAATTTAGACAATATGTAGACAATTGCAGAGCTGTCTGCCTCTGCATACTGTCCACATATATGTGTACATATACCTATACATATACATATACAATACTCGCAGCGTTACTATTCCAATAATATTCGCTATCTAATTATCAATCAAACTACAAACGTCCTAAAGTTTAAGCAGATGTGCTGCCAGAACAAATAAGTAGAAAATGTACAAGTTAAGAGAAAAGAGGCGTAATCTCTATACAACAAGGAATAACTATCAATACCTATATCTATATCTATATCTAACTCTGGCTGCTGGGCAAAACATAAGTTTTAATTAAATTTTATATACCTAAACCAATATTTCTTGGCTTATGCAACCATATTTCACAATCATATAATTTTCGCCAGCTAAATATATAAATATCTAAATATATATATTAAGTATTACCTTTGACATATATAATATATATAGCTTACCCAATTTATTTATATCTCATCTTTAGCTTTGTATATATATAATATACTTAAATTGGACACATTACAGATGCCTCTCTTTTGACCCATTTAAGTAATACCTTCACCGCCCTCACTGCCGCCTCCCACCTTGGCCCCTCCGCCATTTGACATTACATTTATTTCATTGATTCCGTTGGCCTATCTATCATTTGGGGCATTGCGTGGCCACATCGCTTTCCTTCCCTAATTCAACATTTTGAGTAATACTTTCGGCGCAACCTCAGGCAATGCTCAAGCTCTCAATCATCTGAGCTCTCAATTGTATTAGCTTTGCTGCTGCTTCTTCTTGAACCGCAAAGAAAAAGGAAGAAGAAGAGGCGGCGAACAATAACAGAATTCGTTCTGTTTTTGGTGCTGTTCCGAGTCCGACTCCGACTCCGACTCCGACAGCTCGCTCATCAGTGGAGGCCATTATTTATCTTGTACTCCTTTGAAGGCGGGCACACAAAACACACACGCTCAGCTGGTGCCCAGTTGTTGTTGTTGTTGTTGTTGTGCTCATTTTGAAAAAAAACATTGCGTAGGTTTTTGGCGGCTGTTTCCTATGGCGAATTTTTATGACAGCTTTTACCGAGCCGGGCCGCATCGGGCCTAGGCAAAAAAAAAAAAAAACACACGCGCACAAAAACAGGGGCGCAAAGCAAGAAAAACATGGCAAAATATCATTGAACTCGCTCGTGCACACAGCTTGAAACAACATTTTGTTCCCAGCCATTAGTTTAGCTCTGCTTGGCTCGGCTCGGCTTAGCTACAGCTACAGCCTCAGCTCGCATTCAGTTATGGCATGCCTGCTGTGCATGGGATACCACACCCACCCACCCACACTCACACACACCTTCAACTTAAACCCCATTGAAAAAAACATTTCGTAGCCATTTTCCGCACGATTTTGCGCCTTAAACCCTTTTCAAAGCCAAGAAATTGACAAATCTCTAGGCGTAACGGCAGTTCTCGAGTCTAATTATGAGCCTACTGAGTTATATATAGCAAATGCTTGAATGCTGTGATCTAGCATCGGGTTGAAGCAGTGCAATTTGTATGCTCATTCACAAAGTGGAGAGCGGGCATATTGGTTTCTTGTTCATCTAGGCATTTTTCTGACAGCCTCTATGATTGCAATGCAGTTCTCTGCTTGAAATACTTGAATTTTGATATTCAAACTCATATGGTTGCTAGTCTTATAATGTATTAGAATTCATTTGGAAAAGTCAGTAAGGGGCGGGGCTAATAATTATCTATTAGCTTGCAGCATAATACTTGAGAAGGGCAAATCGCTACGTTAAAATAGAGCTGTCTTAACATCGATAGCATCGTCGGACATTAATTTAGTCAATCAATGATTTCACATCTCACTTTTGTAAATAAACAGTTTCAGAAAATCCTTAACTACCAATTATTTAACTACTAATTATTATTAATATAAATTAGCTAAACTTTTTTAAAAATAAATTTAAATCAAAAGCTTTATATGAAAAAAAAAAAAAAAAAAAAAATATATATATATATATATATATATATATATATATATATATATATATATATATATATATATATACAAAAAAATTTGCAATTGATAGATGGACTTTTTTATATATCTATTCACATTGTTGATAGCTAAAAGAACGCTTATGAGCTCAATGATCTGCTAATTAGCTACTGAAGGTAGTTTTAGATGCTCTCTTTCATGGTATTTTTATCTTTTTGCTAAAATTTCTAACAAAACCTTAGATACTGAATAGGCTTTTATTAGGCTATTACATTTCTAACAAATAACTCATTTCAATTTAATTATATCGTTATTGTGTAATCAATTATTTGTTTCTGATGGGTTCTAAAAAATTAAATAGTTTAGGCTATAAAAACTAATCCAGTATTTGAAGTTTTATTTAGACATATTTATTAATATTATTAATTTTAAATTTTATTTAGACATATTTATAATAAAATAATAGGGTTAATTTCATTAGAGCATTGATATAGAATTATGTGCTGTTAAGTAGAGGGGAGTAATGAATTGAGTAGCAATGAAAAGTTGACTGTATTTTACTTTAATCTTTCTATGTTTTGAAAACGAAAAATTTCATTGAAAAGCTAGCCCTAAGCACTGTCAAAAATATACAATTTTTTAATTTTTTTGATATTAATAATGATTTCGAACAAGCTTTATATTGGAAAGTCACATCAAGAATTTATCAACTGCTTTTTTACAGCTGGGACTACAGTAATATATATATAATTATCTATATATGCACCTCCTTGTGGGCGTGGCAAATCAAAAACAAGCTAAGTTTCTTACAGTTTAGCATCTAGACTGCCTAAATTCCTCTTAGCTTACCCAACTACCCATTTTAGAGACGAGTCTATAAAGTTTTGCAGCTGGGTCATTATAGACAAACTCTGCAGCTAGTCTTGAAAGTGATTATAAACTCGCTCAATATATACAAATAGTTCATAAATTCAACGACATTCCTAGTCCTTGAATACGTATTATGCAATCGGTCAGCCAGTTTCTTACTTGTTGTGCTGAGTGCATTTAGAGGTAGTCAGAGTTTGGGGTCAGGTTTTTGGCCTAAATATTTCTGCTGGCGTCGCTGGCGGGCCATGTGTCATTTTGGTCATTTGTTTTAGACAAAGCTCCCCAGTGAACTGGCCCAGCTTACAATACACAGCAGCAGCAGCAGCAGTTATTTCCCTCTCTCTCTCACACTCTCTGTTTGGCCGGGTCCAAGTGCATTCAATTGTAAACGAGCTGCATTGGCCGCAAAACAACGACAACAAAAAAAGAGAACAAAACTTGCTACACACAAAAAAAAAAGCAACTGAAAAACTAAAAAGCTTAAAAACTTAAAACACAAAAATTGCGGCCTGGCCGCCATCAACACAACAACAACAACAAGAGGAGGCGCAACAAAAAAGTAAAAAAAAAATAGCAGCACTCGAGCTGTGCTCTAAACTTCAGCGACAGTAAACCTCTCTGTACTCTGTACTCTATAGCCTAACCCTATCCCTATATACCCTGTATAGTAAACCCAACCGCCCCTCCGCCTATATCAGCCTCCACCCTCCACCCACCACCCTCCACCTCTTATGTAAGCCTGCCTCACTCTGCAAATATGTTCAACATGCCGCAGAATGGATGCTGCCTGGTCCATTGTCCCTCTGATCCTGATCACTGCGCTGTGCATTTTAACGCTGAGTTGTTTTTCACAGTTTTCTAATTTTTTTTGCTCTCTCTCTCTCTCTGCTCTGCTCTGCTTTGCTCGTGTTTTGCTCAGCTTTGCTTTATTTTATTTTGTTGTATTTTTATTTTTATATGCCATACCCTGTGATTTGTATTGCTGCCTGCTGGGTATTTCAAGTTATTTATGTGGGAAACGAAGGCAATGGCAGAATATGGGGATTTTGGTTTAAGGGTTTTTAGAGAGTTAGTTAAGGAATGCATTAGAAGAAGAGTTTTAGAAAAGAATATTCAGAAGAATAATTCGTTCATTCATTTAATAAAATATTAGAACAGAAATTTATGTAGAACTTAATTTATTTATGTTTTATAATTTTAAGATTTCTAACAATCTAGCTTTTATTTAAGAAACATATAGTAGTAAACAAAAGTTCAAATTCCACTTTTGAATTGCCTAAAAATATTCATTTTTGATTTCTATACCCTGGACTTATTAAAAATGGGCAATTAGAATAAATTTGTATTTATTTATCTGTTATTTAAGTATATTTTTACTTATTATATGGTATTCCTGCCTGAAGGCCTTTGTTGCTCTGGCATTAAACTAAATTGTTATTTAGAATTAATTAAATTCACAATTAAATGAATAAATAAAGTAAGTTAATATGATATTTCAGTCTATTAATCTTAAATGTGTTTTTTTTTTTTTTTCATATTATTTATATAACATTCCAGCTTCTGCCAGCAATCTTTGTTTTTAGCTTTTAGTTTTTTGTATAATCTTGTTTCTTTCTTTGTTAAATTTTCCTATAAAATAGCTAAGGTATTCAACAACTCTCGCATAGCTGCCTGCTTAGCTGCTTATTTCGCAGCTATTTTTCTACTTTCCTTATTCCTTTTTTTTTTTGTTTTTGTTTTTGTGTTTTGCTCTTTTGTTTTACTTGCGCCTTAACTTTAAATGAATTTCTATTATTTTTGTGTTTATTTGAGCTTTGCAGTCAGCTTCAGTTTTCCCCTCATCTCGCTCTGTTGGCCTTACCCTTTAGCCCCCTCTCACTGCCCCTCACTCCCACTCGCCACATTCCACACTCCCCCTATAGTCCATGCTGCAAGCTTATCGTCTGTTGTCGTCTGTAGCTGTTTTATTCCGTTACTCATTGCTCCTTTGGTCATGCTTGTTGCTGTTGTTGTTGCTGTTGTTGTATTTGTTGCTGTTTGAACAAAACTAAATTGGTATATCCGTTTTTATTAAGCAACATTTCCGGTTACTCTTCGAGTGTTTTGCAGGCAATGGCAATGGCCAAAGATGCCTGCTGGCCATGCTTGGCAAGCTCTGCTCCCTCTCTCTCTTCATTTCTCTCTGCCCTCATTCTCCCTTTCCCTGTATCCCTTGGTTAACTCTCGGCCAGTGACAATTTTTCATGCTGTTGTCAGTTTTTGTGCTCGAGTGGTTCGAGTTGCTCCACTTGAGTTCGTCAGCTCGTTAGTTTTTTTCTTCTTTTTTTTTCGGCTGTTTTCGTGTTTTTTTCAACGCTTTAATTTGCTCAACTGTCTTCTTCTTCTGCCACTTCTTCGTCTTCTCCTTTCTGTTGTGCCCCCTTGTCCGGCTCTTTAAACAAAGGCTCATTACGTATACGCCGCTGTGGCCAAGGCAATTGATTCGCTACAGAACTTTAGCTATGCTGCTCAAACTGTGTGCGTGTGTGGGCGTGGCCCTTTAGTTGGGCGTTTGCACATTTAAATTAAATTTGTTGTCAATAAAAATGCAAAAATTTAAGCAAGACCAAAAAATAAAGGGACAGAGGTGGCAAAGGCTCTCTGCGTTTGGCCGCTGGGCAATCGCTTGTTGCCTAAATGCCGGCGCTTATCTCAATGGAAATCCACAAGGACCTCATAAATATGTATGTTTGGGTCGCTCGGTTTGGTTTGGTTATGCAGCAAACCTTTTTCTGTGGTCAAACATACTTTCTAAATACATACATACCTAACTCTATATACATATATATATATATATATATATATATATATATTTATTTTGTTGTTGCTATCCCTGTCTGCCTCGGACTGCGTCAAGGCGCCAGATAGTTTCAAAAGTGATTTGGGTACACTTTTGGGATTTGGTTTTGTCCTGGCTGCTGCTGCTGCTGCTGCTGCTGCTGCTGGTTGCTGCCTTCACTCCTCGCTCGACGGCATATTAAATTAAAGCGTTCAGGGTATCACCTCATTCGGCTCAAACGAGACGGCTCCCTTTTCGCCCCAGGCCCGCATGGCCACATGGTTGGCCAAGTGTCAGTTGCAAGTGTCAAAGGTGCCTGTTTTTAAATTATTCGCACAACAACGGCAAAAACATGACAAAAATTTGTGTTAGAATATGCGTTTAGCCACAAAATTTGAGATAAGCGTCATCGTCGTCGTCGTCGTTGTCGTCCTTGTCCTTGCCGTCCTCCTCAACTCGTCCTTTCGTCTGCTGTGCACAGGACACTGACAGCCCAAATGGATGAAACAGAGCTGAGCAGAGCAAAGCCGACCAGAGCAGAGCTTGCCAGATGCCAAATTATGCAGAAAACCAAATATGACAGCTACAAAAAGCTGAACACAAAAATCTATACATATAAATGCATATATATACAAATAAAGAGAAAGAGAAAGAGAGAGACAGAGAGATATATATAAAAATAGAGGAAAAAACTAGTGCATAAAGAGAAAAGTGAAATGTAAAAGTTTTAAAATCTCTGAAGGCTTATTCTTATGAAATATGCATATGTAAGTATTTTAGACGACTTTTTTGCTTACGTTAATGGTCTTGACTCCAGAGATAAACAAGTTTGCATTGCAATTGAATAAACGAAAGTTCCTTTTTAGACTAAGAGAATAAATTCATAGAGATAATATGGGGCTACTGTTGCTACTATTCTTTTGGAAGCAGTCAGAAAGGCCAGATTGAAACTTTGCGTTAGTTTTTCTATATGCTCTATTTATTACACAAGTTATATATGTTGCATATGTTGTATATGCATATATTGAAAATATTCTATATGTTGCGTGTATTGCATATGTTGCATAAGTTTATTATGTTGCATATGTTTTTTATGTTGCATATGTTGCATATGTTTTATATATTGGGAATGTTTCATATGTTTCTTATATTCCATATGTTGCATATTTTGTATATGTTGCATTTGTTGCATATGTCATATATGTTTCCAATGCTACATATGTTGCATCTGTTGCATAAGTTGCAGATGTTGCATATGTTGCATATGTTCCATATGTTGCGTATGTTGCGTATGTTGCATATGTTGCATATGTTGCATATGTTGCATATGTTGTGTATGTTGCATATGTTGTATATGTTGCATATGTTGCATATGTTGGTTATATTTCTTATGTTGCATATGTTGTATATTTTGTATATATTGCATTTGTTGCATATGTCATATATGTTTCCTATGCTACAAATGTTGCATATGTTGCATAAGTTGCATCTGTTGCCTATGTTCCATATGGTGCATTTGTTGCATAAGTGGCATATATTGCATATGTTGCATCTGTTGCATATGTTGTATCTGTTTCATATGTTGCTTATATTCGTTATTTTACATATGTTCTATATACTTATTTGGTAGGCATATGTGTATTCTAAACCTATATTAATTTAATCACACATATATTCCATGATATCTGTGCAATTATAAAATGGTCAAGAATATTAAATGTTCTTAATTAAAGTTGAATTTAATTCCGAGTGAACACAGTTGTACTCAAATTCTTACAAAAATGTCACAAAGTAAGTTTTCTACATATTTCTCAATAATTATTAATTAAACAAAGGCGAAAAGTTGTTAATTTAATTAGAGCAATCAAAAAGCAGGCTGCAAAAATGTGTTTGTGGCAACGAAATGAAGAGCCCAACACGAAGGCCTAATTAAAAGCATAATTTAATTAAGAGGCAGCAGCAAAAGCAGCTGCTGGCAGCAGCAAAAGCAGCTGCTGGCAGCAGCAGCAGCAGCAGCAACAACAGCCACAACAACAACAGCAGCAGCGAGGACAACAGCAAAAAGCTGCAGCTAAAAGCGACTTCTGTCGCATATGCCACAAAACAAGAACACAACACGGCAAAATGGTCAAGCTGCACAAGTGTGTGTGAAAATGATTGTGTGTGAGTGTGAGTGTGTGTGTTAGTGTGTATATTAATGCAGTCATAAATTGTGTGGCTGTTGCTGCTGCTGCTGCTGCTGCTGCAGTTGTTGCTGCTGCAGTTGCATGTTTCGCAAAGTGTCGCATGAAAGTATGCCAAAACCAAAATCTCCGAAAACAACAGCACAAATAGTTGGGCTTTTATTTAATGTACAACAAATTACGTTTCATGTTTAACCACATGATTTATGCACTTGCCCCGACCCTTCTCAATTGTTGCACAATTTATGACAAATTAAATGCCCATCAATGGGTGGGCGTGGCGAACAATCAAAGTCAAGTAATTTGATCAAGCAGAAATTGTTGAACAAAGCATTCCTGGCCATAATTGAGTCACCTTCACAGCTAGCTGATTAAGTTGCACAGCTTTTGAATAATTGTTCGGGAAATTAATCGAGAGAAATTTATTAACACATAACAAATGATTTTATACAAAAGGGTATCTATATATATTTTGATATTCATATTCATATTCATATTAAAAAGCCAAACTGAGAGAAGTTAAGCATATGATTAAGGGGATAAAAATCGACTCAAAGAGAGAGAAAAGAGGACATCACAATTTGTATATGTTGTATATGTTGTATATGTTGTATATGTTGTATATGTTGTATATGTTGTATATGTTGTATATGTTGTATATGTTGTATATGTTGTATATGTTGTATATGTTGTATATGTTGTATATGTTGTATATGTTGTATATGTTGTATATGTTGTATATGTTGTATATGTTGTATATGTTGTTTATGTTGTATATGTTGTATATGTTGTATATGTTGTATATGTTGTATTTGTTGTATATGTTGTATATGTTGTATATGTTGTATATGTTGTATATGTTGTATATGTTGTATATGTTGTATATGTTGTATATGTTGTATATGTTGTATATGTTGTATATGTTGTATATGTTGTATATGTTGTATATGTTGTATATGTTGTATATGTTGTATATGTTGTATATGTTGTATATGTTGTATATGTTGTATATGTTGTATATGTTGTATATGTTGTATATGTTGTATATGTTGTATATGTTGTATATGTTGTATATGTTGTATATGTTGTATATGTTGTATATGTTGTATATGTTGTATATGTTGTATATGTTGTATATGTTGTATATGTTGTATATGTTGTATATGTTGTATATGTTGTATATGTTGTATATGTTGTATATGTTGTATATGTTGTATATGTTGTATATGTTGTATATGTTGTATATGTTGTATATGTTGTATTTGTTGTATATGTTGTATATGTTGTATATGCTGTATATGTTGTATATGTTGTACATGTCGCATATGTTGTATATGTTGTATATGTTATATAGATAAAGTTAAAATGAGCAGTTTTCTCTACAAATCCTTTCTCATTATCCTCGTAGACCTTTGTCTTAACTTTAATCCGTATTAGTCCCTTAAAGTACCACAACTCTTACATCATCATTTATGTCTGCTTCTTCTTCTTCAGCTTGTATCGAGTAAGCTGTGGTTACACGACTCCGGTATTAGTATGATGCCCCCTCTCTCTCCTGTGTGCTAAGGTAAACAAGTTGTGCTATCTCTTTCGCCGCGTGCGTGCCTTATTGACTTGGACTAACTGAGCCGCATTGTCAATTGTGAGCAGCGGTGCAGAGGGCCGAGCCAGCTGGACATGGGGACACCTTGTACACAGGCAGCATTCTGAACTGGATTCAGAAATGGAATCAGAGCTATAGCCATAGCCTGGCTGGGTCGCAGTGTGAGCTGTGAACTATGCGAACGTTGATTTTTCATCAGCATTGAGAGACGCGCTGCATTTCTCTCAGCTCTATCCATATGGTACAGTCACAGGCCACAGTCAGCTTTTCCTGCACTATTTGTTCATTTGTCTTGCTCTAGCTGTCTTTATCTATCTTTAAACCCCAACTGTGGCTCTTCGTCAAGCTAAAGTCATGTTTACCCTGACGCTGGCCGCATATAAATCCAGCTGCGTGTTAGTCTGTCATGGCATCCACTAGCATCTCTCCCTCTTTCTCTCTCTCTCTTTCCCTCTCTCACTCCCACTCTAGGTAAGCGAACGCAATCCCAATCCCAGTTTCTTCTTCCCACTGCCACGCCCATGACCCCCATCCACGCTTAAGTTCCCTGTGTGTGTGCACTAACTGTTGTTGATACGGTTTCCGTTTGTCTAAAGCTCCATGCGGCACTTAAGTGAACTTTAAACACTTTTATTAATGGCATATTATGTAATATACGTGCCCGCCCCACCACGCACACACACAATTGTTCGCTGAAAGGGTTTCTCTCTGTGTGTGTGTGAGTGTAATGGGTATCTCGGCTCGGGAACTTTGCAACATTACTAGCTGCAAATGGGAAAGGCACTGCGAATGTTTTAATTAAAGTGGAATTGGGTATTCTGAGTGGCAATCCCCAATCCACAATCCACGCAATCTCAGCTCTGCCAACAGTCAACAGCCGGCAGCCAGCAAACGGCTTTAGCCTTAGCCAGATGTTACGCATACGCAGCGTCAAACTTTTGAATATACTATATATGTACGCAGATCTAACGGCTTTGTAGGCGCTTCTGCACAAGTGAAAACAAAATATGGAAAATTGTTGAGAAACTTTTCCAAATTGAATACCAAAAATTGCCAAAGAATTTCATTTACAGCGAGAAAAAGAAAACAACAACGATGTTAGAGAAAGCCAAAGTAAAGTAAACTCTGTGCAAAAACTAACAAAAGGTTTCTGTTGGAAACTAATGAGATTTCTTATTGGAAATGAAGCATGCTGATTGGAATATTCTCCAATTTGACTCATTTTAATAAATATAATTGTTGCCTTATATATATTATAGTACACATATCTCAATTTTATTAATAATAATAATATTAAAATATAAATAAAAAATATATAATTATATATAATATATATATATATATATATATATTTTTTTTTTTTTAAATTACTATTTTCCTTTTTCTCTGTTATAAGCAAAAATTAAAAAAAAAATTTTAATAATAATAATATTAAAAAATAAATACATATATTTGTAGTTAAATTAAATATAATATATATATCTATTTCTTAAATATCATTTTTTCTTTTTCGATGTTATAAGCAAAAATTAAAATTAAAAAAAAAAATCATTTAGTATTTTTTAAATAATTTTTTTTAACAATTCTTTTTATTGTAGTAAAATTTATTTGGTCATATTTTAAAATTTTTATCAATATTTGGACTCAAATTTTCTTCAATTTAAAATTAAATTAAATTATAATTAATTAAATATTAGTTAATTTAAAATTAAATTAAATTATAATTAATTAAAAATTAGTTAAATTAAATAAAATAATGTTTGTAGTATTTGAACAATATACCACAAAAATTATATTTAAGTAATTTTTATTTGTTTTTAAAGAAAATTACATTAAAACAAAATATTATTAAATAATTTGCATAATATGTGAAAATATTTTCTAAATATTTCTTTGACTAACAGATTTTTTGTTATTGTTGTAAGGAACTACATTTTTGTTTTTCATTTCTCTCACTCACCTTTAGTAATTTATATATATGTATTCTAATATTTGAAATATTTTCTTCGCATAGTTTTCCTACAGCGCATTTTCTAGTCGGCTTCTCACACCGCTGATGTCGACTCCGTCTCTATCTCTCAATTGCCATAATTGCCAGCTTAGTCGTCATTCTCATCAGCCTTTTATCCCTGACCCACCCCAGCCAGCTCTACCTTCATGGCTTTTACCTGGATTTGGTTGTAGGAGGGAAGGGGGGGGGGGGGGGGGGGGTCCGCTTGGCTAAGCAAATACTTTGTTCAGTCTCTCTCGCATATTACGCATACGCAACGTTTGCAGTTAATTTGCAAAATGTTTCACATGCTGACATTTTAATGAGTTGTCTCGGCACTTTAAAGCCTGCCCCACCTGCCCCACCGCCCCTGCCGCTCGCCAGGGACCACAAACATCGGCTCGTGTATGCCTGGGACAGGTTTCATTAAGTTTCTGAGTTGCCTTTAAGCGATTGTTTGCCCATCGATTGACGTGCAATTGTTTCAATTGCACTGCTTACTGTATACACACAGTAAATATGTGTGCGTGTGTGTGTGTGTGTGTGTGTATATATATTTGGCTGTATGGCTTATTATGCTTTATGTGCGGCAAATATTTGTCACAGCAGCAGCTTTGCTTGAGCCGGACTGCCTGACTGGATGGCCGCCTTTTGTTCTCTCATTGGGTGTTTGCGCATCGAGTGGCAGTTGCCTCATTTGTTGCAGCAGCAATAAATGCGACAATGCTGCAGCATATGTCTGTCTCACTCACACACACACATACATACATACACAGAGAGAAAGACTCTGTGCAATACAAAAGGCAGCTCGCCTGAGCCTACATCTAAAGACTTATGACATTTGGCCATAACATCAACCTACAGCAGCAGCAACAACAAAGCCAGGCATGTCAGCAGCACATTACACATCCCGTTATTTATACATATATATACATATATAGTACTACAGTGTAGTTGATTTTTGCACAGCAATTGCTGTTGTTGTAATTGTTATGAGCTAAAATTACGGCTGATGGTCTACGAGCAGGAGTCGGGCGGGGCGTCAGGGAAGCGGAGACGAAGTGCAGCTAAAAAGTAATATATTTTACAACAGCAAAGGGCGAGACTGCATATTATATTTATGCCGTTATGCCACACAACAACAAGCAACAACAACAATTGCAATAGCTGTTGTTAAAAGCAGAAATTCGCATTAAGCTGAAAGAAAAGCAAAAGCTTGCGGAATATGTGGAAAAAGAGAAGCTTGTGGCGGTGCAATGTGTGCGGGCGCCGACAAGTTCAGGCCACAAGTAAACGAGCCAAGCAGCTTGTTTTAAGTAGACAACAAGCACACACACACACACACACACAGGCATGTGTGTGTTTGAGAAACTTACATTAGTTGGCAGGCAGGAGGCAACTGCTGGCAAACATCTTCCTGTTGTTGTCCTGTCGCTTGTTTTGGCCTCGGCGTTCTAGCATGAAATCTTTTTAAAAACACACACACGCATACTCATGCAGAGAACATGCTCCCACACACACACACACACACACACACACACACACTAGTGCAGTACAAATAACAACTGGCAGCATTGCCATAATTCTTGTCTACGCACAAAAGTATGCTACACTTTATGCGAGTATGAAATAAATAATTACAAACAAGTCAAGCAAGCCAAACGTGTGTATGTGTGTATGTGTGGGTATGTGTGTGTTTGTGTGTGAGTCGAGTGTGTGTAGTATCTGATATAGTCAGTTGCAGGAAACATATGTCGACGCCGGCAGTGCTAAAAGTGCATTACACTGCGGCCGGCAACGGGCTTCAAGTTGTATATTCACACACACACACACACACACACGCACACTAGTGTGTGTATCGAGTATCCTGTTTAAGGAATATTTATTTTTTCATTCTTCTTCTTTCTTTATTTGTTTGCGCTGAGCTATGTTTGTTATGCGGTTCGTAATGAACACATCTTCATCATGTCTTCTGGCAGCAACAGAGTTTGAGCCAAGTGAAATAATTGTGCGTAGGTGTAAGCCAGCCCGAAGAGCCAGCTCTTAACAACATCAGTTCTGTCTGAATGCCAAGAGCATATTCACTTAAACAAATAGATTTAATTTCGGTAAACACAATGCATCGGGTTGTTGCATTTTAAAGAAATAAAAAAAAAGCTACAATAGAAGAAGATTAATAAACAAATAAAATTCACAAGAAATTTATTGTTTTGATGAGTTTTATATTTTTTGTATTAAAACTCAAATTTTAAACTTTTATTACTACCTCGATATACCTTTAAAATTTAACTTTAATATTTAAAAACTATTTTTTTTTTATTATTTTTTAGTTTTAAAAACCTAAATTAACAACTTGTTAAATAACAACGTATGTTTTTATTTCTATTTCATTTTCATAAAAAAAAATTAAATAAAAAAAATATTTAAATAAAAATATTAATTTCCTAAGATATAAATTATATTTTAGATAAATAAATAATTGCCAAATAAATAAGAAATTAATATAAATAAAACTAACAAATTTGTAATAATTGTTATTTATTTATTTATTTTTTTTACATAGATTTTTTAGTATATGTATGAATATATTTTCTTTATCACTTATTTAAGTTAAATTTGTAAATAAAAATTTATATATATATATATATTTTTTTTGGTATCTTAAATTTTTTTTTATTAATTTCTTAATTTTTTTTTAGTTTTATAATATCTAAAATATGTATTTGTATTTTTTTGTTTAGTATTTTTTATATTATTTTTTTCTGGTTTTTAGCTTATTGCTAATATTGTTTCTGTCTATTTACTGCATAAATTTAAATGTGTAATTTGAGCATTCTATCAATTTGTATATATCAATTTGTATATTTCGTAATTTTTATTTTCATTTTTTGAACTCATGTTAGATAAACCAAAAGCCTGCCTACAGATTTTATTGACACCTCGGATTAATTTGTTGTGAAAAGCTTTGCCTGGCCTGTTTAAACACAACTTTTTCGCATTTAGATATCAAACTAATTTGAGCGTGAATAATTTGTTGACACATTTGGTTAAGTGCGAATTATAATATTCATTTGAAACAATCAAAATTAAACTGTTTACCTAACAGCTGGGATCTAATGAAGAGTAAATATTGGATTTCAATTTGATTATCAATTTTTTGCTAGTAATACAATAGTTCATTAGCAGCTGCAAGAAAAAATGCTGTATTAAAATTAAATTTAAAAAATGTTCATTAAATTTCAATCAAATAAAAAAAGTCAATAACTATTTAAGGAATTTATTTATAGACATTTTAAGTTAAAAGTTTTGGCTACGAGTTTATATTAAATATGCAAGAAAACTAAAAACAGAAATACTTTGTACAAAAAAAACTGTGCTTTTTGTATACAAAATATTATTAAATATTTGACAGGAATGTGTCATTAACATTTTCAAAATGTTTTAGTTCAAAAAGAGCAACAATTTTATAAAAAAAAAAAAATCATGTTGTGCTTAGTTTGTATCTGAAACTTACATAGTTGAATTATAGATATATATGTATAAAAAATTTAAAAAATTGCATGTGATATTGTAGTTATTTCTTTCGCATAAAAAATAATATTATTGTGAATCAGAAATTTCCATCTTAGCAACCAATGCAGCTGTGTTCATGAAAATAGTAGCGCAATTACGAAATAGATATTTCGTAATTCATTTCTTTGCATTACATTCTGAACAAAAGCTGGGCATCGTTTAATTTTCCAACTTAAAATCACCTTTTCATTTGGTTTGTGCCTTATATATCGGCGAGCAGTATTATTTTTATGAACACAGTAAAAAATATGAAATTTAAAATAGTATGTTTGCATTAAGTTTCGTTTACGCAAACTTTAAGCTTAAAGCAAAATACAGCCACCACGTCAAACTCGCTGCTGTTATATGTGTCTATATCTATATTTAAATACAAAGAAAATAGTCGACTTCATTGCGTATTCAAATCGTATACCGTTTTTCGTTCAGTGCATTTCATGTACGTTTATGATGTTATTTACATTTCTGTTTTGATTTCGTTTGCTTTATGAAGACATCGTATACTCTGGTCCAGTGCAAAAACCTCAGGCGAAACACAAAATTGTGTAAAAAATGCAAGGCAAAAGTTTTTCTTATAGCTGCCGGTTGTTGTGTGAGTGTGTATGTGTGTGTGTGTGTGTGTGTGTATACGTATTTAATTTTTTGTTGTTTTGTTTTGTTTTCTGTTTGTTTTGTTTTGGTTGCATTTCGTAGACTTTTGACTTGTGCGGGCATCTCTGTGGACCCAGGCAAATGAACCAGCAGGACGACAACCTCAAAAGTCAAATCATTCTCTACTCCCACACTCTCTCTCTCTCGCTCTCTCTCTTCCTCCTCTTCCTCTGCATCCTGCCTGCTTCAGTCTCCCTCTGAGAAGTGCTAGTGAGCTGTGTGCACTTGCATTTATGAATGTTTAAGCACTCGCAATTCTAAAAGGAACAGCAGCACAATTGAAAAATTCATAAAGCCACCAGAGAAATGCATAAATGAGTGAGTGTAAGAGAGATGCCAGCATGACAATGCATGTGTGTGTATGTATGTGTGTGTATGTGTGTGGGTGTTAAAATGCTAATAATGGCTAATTATTACAGGTCGTTTGTAAAGTCAAGCAAGCTGAGATGTTTCTTATTATTTTATTAGACTAAATGAGATTTTGGGAGTTTTCGGGGTATGTCTTGGGAATATATAATGTATATATATTTAAGATGCAATCGATATATGTAGGTTAGTAATATAATAGTATTTAGTATAGAGATTGCTTTAAATTAAAATGAATTTCTAATTAAATTTTGTTTCTGGTTTTATCCTACATCCATGCTGGTTGTTATGAATGTATGAAGTAGTTTTCTAAAACAAAAGGCACATAGATGCTTCCATATAAGACGCATTATGTAAAAAACGTATTGTGATTTAAGGCAGAAGGCGTGGCAGACCCTCTAAAGTATATACATATATTCTTGATGAAGATGGAAAGCAGAGTCAACATAGCTATATTCATCTATCTGCTTATTATTTCGCATGAACACAGCGATCCCGTAACACAACTAGATCAAAAGCTATTTCACCATCAATTTGCCATACAACATATATTTATTTGTGTTTCTTTGTGATATTCAAGAAAATGATAGAACATATGGAATATCAACTGACAGAGTATCTCCTAGACGGCTAACCCCAACTTCTTTAGTCTCACTTGTTCTAATGTTTTTTTTAATTCGTTAAAAGTATAGCTAAATATCTAACATTTCTTGGTTGAAATTATCCTTCAATTCAACTTAACACAAACTCATTTAATTTTCACCTTTAAAGACCTATTTCAGTGCATACACAACATATATATAGACACACACTCACATAAATACATAATTAAACCGATGCGAGAGTTAATCGAGCGTCTAGAGTTAATTGCTAATTTAAAGTTTATCAATCAATTTAAAGCACGCTTGTTAGACCCGGGCAAATAAATGACAATTTAAATGTCTATCACAGCTTGAACCGAGGATTTTTATAAAATTGATTGTTAAATTGTAAAAATTGAAATGCGTTTGGCCTGCAGCCGCTGTACCTCGTATCAAAACAGAAATCTGTTTACATTTCAGCATTACAGCAAAACAAAATAAATAAAAAGGAAAATAAAATAAAAAGGAGAAGAGAGAAAAAAATCTTGACATAACAGAAAACTTTATTTTCATCTCTTAAATGCAGCGAATATTTTTTTGTTTATTTTTTAATCGGGGAATATTTTAATTTGCCGAAAAGCAACTTAAATAAAGCAAACGAAAACTTTATTAAAATGCATATGAGGTTTACATAAGCGCAACTGCGCACATGGCCAGTGCAGGGGGCGTGGCACCTGTGGCTATGGCCAGTAAACGTTCATAATTATTTGCTTGCCATAAAAAAATATATGCAAATCACTGAGCGTTGAGAGTGAGTCCACAGCCAAAGTCGAAATATAATTCGCAGCTTCACATTTGCTTTGGCTCAGTTCCTCTCTCTCTCCCTCTCTCTCTCTCTCTCTCTCTCTCTCTCTCTCTCTTCATTCGTAAACTCTATCTTTATTTACATATATATATTCATTTTGAAAAATAACTAAAAAAAGAAAAGCATTTAATCTGAGATTACATATGAGCTTGCGGGCTTTCAATATTGTTTTTAGTTTTGAATTGCTTTAGTTTTACTTAATATGCAGCTAATAAAATTATAGAAAAAATAGATATTATATAAAATATCTGAGGCGATGTTGAGTTAAGTTGATCGCCTTCCATTCTTATTCACATTCATATTCACATATTCTAGCTGTGCTGCCATTCATTATGTGATTTTGCAGACTCCATTTCTAGTCACCTTCTATTCGTCCACTGAAATCAAAACCGCCATGCCTGAGTATCCAGAGCCTAAGTAGCTATCTCGCTCTCACTCAGCAATATTCCAGCATACGATCAGCAGAAGTTATGTTTGTCTCGCTCTCGCTCTTAGAGTGACAATTAGCGAATACAAAGCAGAAATGAAACGCAAACTCTCTCGGATAATATTGTTACCACAACTCTATGCAAGCTCTCAACCGCTCACTAATACTAATGCATAAGCAGCAGCCAATCACATCAAAAACTAAACTAATTTTGGACAATGTAAGGAAACTTTGTTTGTAATTGCACTGTGTTATATTTTAATATTCTAGTCGTACGACAAAAATATTAAAATTTACGTAAATATGTATGTTTTTTAATTTTTGTATGTAGATCACTTTTTTACTCCGAATATGCTTGAGGTATAATAGTTTTATTCAAATGAATTTAAAACACAGTGGGAGACTTTACTTAACCTATAAAGTAAACATATTCTTGATCGAGGCCAAAATTCAAGTCAATCTATAGTCCATCGATATCTTCGTTTATTCAGTTAAAATCAAAGAAAATTTCAACCTTTGAATTTAAATAATTCATTTCAGAGAATTTACAGACCACCGCTCTCTTGCTAGTTCACTTGATTAATTAATAAAATTGAAATCCATAAATGCAAGTAGTTAACAAATCAAGTCAATCATAACAGTAATCAAACAAAAACCCCGACATTCCATATAGATATATATCCATATTAAAAACTACAAATACAGAATATAAATGCTCCCAGTTAGACAGACAAATACTGGCATTTATCGCATTTTTTTCTATGCTATTTTTTATTTTAAACAATTCACTCCATTTTAATATTTCTTTCAATTTATTTTTCTTTTGATGGCCGGCAACAATCGCAATGTTAATTACAATAACAGAGAGTGCACGAGTTATTACAAAAAACTTGCAATGCGAAAAAAAAAGTGAGCGGAATGTAAAAAATTTGTTGCGGGCTGCAATTGAATATGTAGCAGCCCCGCCCCCGCCCCCTGCTGTGCGAGGTATATTGAGCTGTTTGTTTTATGCGGCAGAGTGAAAAATCTCAACACAATATCAAATGCATACACTGCGCGTTTAGTTTGCTCAACTCATTTTTTTTTTTGTTTTTTTTTTGTTTTACAGAGCGAACATTGAAGAGTTGGTAAAAAAGGATATAGAGATATATACAAATATAAACTCATATATATATATACTGCACACACGCAGAACAGATTTGCGCAAACAAAATACAAGCGGGCGGGTGGAGGCAGTGGGCGGGGCTGCTGTGATGGGTTTAAAAAAACTGCAAGCAGACAAATTAAAACTAAGCGCTCCATGTACAAACAGCTCACCCAAGGGGCCCCAAAAAGTGGGTGGTGCACTCGACCCAATGGCAGCCACTCGACCATTTGCTCCATTTAGTTGTAAGCACACACTCACACACACACTCACACAGAAACAGACAATTATTCGCTTGGCAGTGCTGCTCAAACTGTTGGCGCAACCACAGCAGCAGCAGCTCAGCCAACGAAGCTGCCAACAATTTTCCGATTTGATTTCCCAAAACAATTTGAATTCGTTACACAAAAAAAAATCGATTTCTTCGCATTTGCAACAAATTATTTTTTGCAAGAGAGCTGAGCGAATATTAAACACAATTTTGCACTTATACAACACTGGCATTTACATGCATACATTAATGCGATTTATGCCATAATCAGCTTTTGCTCGAGTTTCTATAAGCAAAAGAATTTAAATACCTACTTAGATTTTTGTGATAGGTTAGATTAGAGAGTAAAGATTGGTATCTGTGAAATCGTTTGATAAGCACATATTTCTAGTGTTGCAAAACGATGAGTGAAACTAATAAATCTTCCTTTTTTTGGGGGAGTGAGATTTTATTTTAACAGTGATTATGTTAAGAAACAAAAAAAAAAAAAAAAAAAAACGGATATAGCTAAATAATACTAGACATAGTTGTCAACTTTAAGATCAACATGTATTTGAAATCGAAATTTCATTTTATAGACGAAATCTTCAATTGATTAAAGTACCTTTCCAGCTTCAAGGAGCTTCTTTCATCAAGAAACTTCTTAACTAAGCCCCAATAGCTATGTTTAGATCTTTTTAAAACATTAACATACCAAACACATTCATTTTTAAACATGCTTGAAATATTTTCCAACACTTCAAAATGCTTTGAACTGTCTTTATCCATAAGATTTGTCAGGATATATTTATATATATACATTTTTGTGCAAAGAACTTCTTATTATAAAAGTCTGTTTCTATGTCAAAAACATGCTTCTACAACCGTATTTATATCATTCATTCATTCGTTCATTTATTCCGATCGTTTTCCAATACTAAACATTCCTATTATTTTTAACATTTACTTTCATATTCTATAACATATACTTATATAAATTATTAATGCGCCGCCCTACAATAGTTTGGCTCTCACTGAACTGCTTCCACTTCAGGCCACAGCATATTCCCATAACTGCTTGCTCATCCCTTTTCCAACACTGGCACACCTAACGAGCACTTCAAATGCTGTACCTATTACAATTTTATAATCAACTACAGTCGAAATGAAGCCCAACTTCCCAGCTAGTAACCACCACCCACACACACCACACACACACACACACACACAGCACACACCACACACACATATACAGAGAGAGTAACCTCTATAAATAGTAGCTTGTGAAATGTTAATGCAATTGAGTCGATATCCATTTGTGGAACACAGCGAAGCACAAATTTATTTCTAGTATTTCAGCACAATTTTCTAGCTTCTGTGTATGTGTGTGTGTGCGTGTGTGTGTGTGTGTGTGCATTATTCATTTGCTGGCTGAAGAGAGATTTACAATTTTTCAAAAATTCTAAACGAAAATTTGCACAATATTTTTGCGCATTGATTGGCGCTGCTTGCGATTGTTGTTTCGCTAATAAAATAAATCAAAGCTCGCGGCTTTTGCTTACTCTCTCTCTCCATCTCTCTCTCTCCCTCTCCCTTTCTAACTTGCTGTATATTTTATAGCCACTATTTCTATGTGGATTTTGGCTGTTGCTGCTGCTGCTGCTGCTGTGGGTTATCTTTAATTAAATGTGGAGACGCAAATTGCATTGCCACGCGTTTTACACGTTCTCCATTAAACCTTAACTCAAGAACTGTTTTATTCTCCCATTCTCACACTCTCTCTCTCTCTCTTTCTCTTTGCAGCCTGTTTGCTGTGTGGTGTGGGGCGGGCGGACGAGTCGCTGGACACACGCGAAGGCGTCGATCTGGTGCTCAAGTGCCGTTTCACCGAGCATTATGATTCGACTGACTTCACCTTCTACTGGGCGCGCTGGACCTGCTGCCCCACATTGTTCGAGAATGTAGCCATTGGCGATGTGCAGCTCAACTCCAATTATCGGTAAGTTCTGTGCGTGTGTGTGTGTGTGTGTGTGTGTGAGTGTATGTCCTGTGTGCAATGGTCTGATAAATCACAGTCAGGCTCATAAATTCAACTCTGATGGCCTGTCAATAAGCAGGCGAAAAGTTAAAGCCCGTCTCACTCTGTCTCCCTCTCAGCCTCGCCCTCTCTTTCTCTCTCTCTCTCTCTTTCGCTCTTGTGCTGGAGAGTTGATTGCACATTTATTTAATTGCCTGCCTGACATCGAGACTCAACTCAACTCAACTCCCTTTCTCTCTCGCGGCATGTTTATTGATAAAAGATGAAAGATGCGAAAGTTTCGCGATGCGTTCAGCTGTTAAATTTATTAAAATTGCCAATGACTGTAAGGACAACGCCATCAATGCCATCATCTCTCTCTCTGTATGTGTGTGTGTGTGTGTGTGTGTACATCATTAAATGTTCATCTGGCAGGCGATAATTCATTGCCCCCGGCCACGCCCACAAGAATATCAGTGTAAACAAGACAAGGCTGGCCCCCACGAGCTGTGCGCTTCGGTTCGGTTCGGTTCGCTAGATGCCTAGATGGGGATAAGGATAAGCGCGCGGACCATCAGCCGCAGCTGTGCACAGGCGAAATTATTGTTATATGGCATCTTTGTTAAAAAACAATGGGGAAAATACGCAAAATAAATTGTTTCTACAAAATTGACCAGCAAAATGGCAGCAACAGCAACAAAAAACTCGATTAGGTTAAGCAAAACATGCGGACAATTTGAATAATGATTGCAGCGTAATGGAAAGAAAGAAAACTTGGCGAAACCTGAGAGGACAAAAGACCTAAAAGAAAATGTAAACTGGCTGCAAAAAATAATATGCAAAAATAATACAGAAATTAATGATAAATATTCAAAATGTACAAATCGACATAAATTATAACATACAAATTAATATTAGGTTCAATTAAATGAAAGAATTTAAATAAAAAATTAAAGGAATATATTCAGCATTAATTAATTAATTAAATTTAAAAATAATAAAAATAATGAAAACATTTAAGCTAAAGTCAATAGATTATGTATTAAATATAATTTTTTTTACATATATAAATGCAAATATAAATAAATTATAAAACAACAATAATCAACAGACATTTTTACAAATTAATATTAATAATAATAATTAATATTGATTAATAATAATTCAATTCAATAAAAATCAACTTTTTTACTGTTCAAATTATTTTGTTGCTTTATAAAAAAGGCTAATTGAATTAAATTAATTTTTTCTGTGTTTAATTTGAAGCTAGTTTTAATTGAAATTATATGATATAATTATACAAAGGTAAAAAAAATATATATATATATATATATATAAATATATTATTATATATATTTTTTATATATTTATATATATATATATAATTATATTATTATATATATATATATATATATATATATATATATATATATATATATATATATATATATATATATATATATATATATAAATATATTATTATATATTTTTTTTATTTAAAAAAAATTATATTTGATTATTATTATTATTTTTTTGTATTTTAATGATTGTTGTAAATAATTTGTACATTTAAAAAATCATAAAATATTTATGAAAATTTTTTAAACAATATAAAATTATATTATATAAAATTTTATTTATGCTTCAGTTAAGATTCAAACAATACTAATCGTGTTTTTCCACAATATATCAATAAATGTCATAATTTTAGGCACAAATCTAGCAATTTGTGCCACAGTTCATAATTGGCAACACATTGCGTATACGCAACTTGATTAAAGCGCCGAAAGCGCGCCAAGCATTGAAGGCCCTTTAAACGGCTGTTGGGAAAATATGGTGAAATTTCCTTATTGCTGTTGTTATTGTTGTTGCTGCTGCTGCCTCGACTGCCTATTTATTTATTAATCATAATAATCATTTTGCAGCGCATTTTAAGCGTGAAAAAACATTCAATGCGGCGTATGCCGCAAATCGTTTGGAAAATGTTCAACAGAACACGCCCACACGAAGAGACAGTCACGCACCAAAGACACGCTCATTGGCCAGATACATTGTAAATGTATGTATATACACACATTTATAATATATGGAACATGCAAACAGATAGAGAGAGAGAGAGAGAGAGAGAAAGACAGAGAGAGAGAGAACAAACAGATCGCAAACAAAGGAAAATTATTGTAAAATTTTGCTAATCGCGCGTTAAACAATTTGCTTGATTTATGTGAGCCCAAAGATTGGGCCGGGCTAATGGCGTTGCCACAAAACACAATAATAGGGCCAACAATAAAAACAACAACTACCACGAATGCCATTAAGGGCAACAACAAGTTGAGTGGTGGGCATATAACAAGGGATACCCTGTAAGCAATGAGACATATAACTATTATACTATATACTATATATTTACTTAACTCAACTTGCAATCCTCGTAAGGACCAAAAGTTGACAATGATGTTAGCTAAGTGAGTGTATATTTAATATCAACTTTTAGTTAACTTTTAGTCCTTCAAAGGAATTTTAAGTGTCCTATTTGAAATGATAAACAAATTTAATAAGTAAATATCTTATTGAAAAAAAAAAAAAAAAAAAAAAAAAAAACAAACATATTTTGTATAATAAATTATTAATATTATATAATAAAAAAAAACTATGTCTGAAATTTATCTTAGACTAAAGATAGCCTTTAAAAATATTGCTTGCTTTTCAAGTATATTGTGACTACCATTAGTATTTTATACTATCTTTAGTTATAATAGTGTATTATCCTCTATAAATAAAAATGAATGGCAATACACTGTAAAATATCCTATACAAATATTATGAATTGGGTATAGCCAGAGGTTAGCAAACGATGAGTTTTCAGTATTATCGTTCCCAGATTCAAGAGGAGCTTCGTGAAACGTTGGTAACGGACTTCAGTGGCAATTTTCTAGCCATCGAACACGCAGCTACAATCTGAAATACTCTTTGTATCCCATTGTGCGATTAATTTAAGCTTGAAAGTTTATGCTGAGTGGAGTCTGTTGCTGGCCTTTGCCAGCCTAATGAAACCTAGACAGGGAAACGTTTATAAACAGCAAATACTTTTGATATGCGCATTGAAAACTTCATCATTTCCACTATGCAAAAGACCAGTCCAAGTGAGTTTGCTGATAATATTTCGTAGTTGTCAGGAGAACTTAGAAATCGGTTCAGTCTTCGGACGGTGCATAGACTATGGCTTTTGGTTTGGCTGATCAATTTGGTTCAACACAAAATCTGAATGTTGCCTGAATGATAGCTAATGGTAGCTGCTGATGATAATTTATAATACTTTTAATAAAATAGCCAGCTTTGTAAATAAAGCTGGACATAAATCTTTAGAATTAAAAAAAAAAAAAAACATGAATGTTAAAAAAGAATTAATTTTTCAATTAAGTTTAATTTTAATTTATAAAAATATAATAATAAATTGTGTAATATTAAAAAAATTAAAGATATATAAAAAAATATAAAAATACTTTTTTTTTAAATTATAATAATAATTAAATATTCTATTAATATCAATTAAGTTTAATTTTAATTTATAAAAAAATAATAATAAATTGTGTAATATTAAAAAAAATTAAAGATATATAAAAAAAATATAATTTTTTTTTTTAATTATATTAATAATTAAATATTCTACATTTTGAAAATATTTATGTTATTCAAAAATATAGAAAAAAAAATCTAGGGACTTGTATGAAATATTAAAAATACCGCATATAAATATAAACACTAATATACTAATTAATTTGACAAATATAAAAATCTCATTTAATCTGTAAGTCAATTTTTGCCAGCCCATACAACCAGTGCTTTAAAGTGTAGGGTATATGAAAGGGCATGCTGCACTCAGAGCAGTATTTTATTTAGTTTTTTCTAACTTTGCTCTGGCAAAATGTTAGTCAAACATGAGCTAAACGAATTGAACTGATTTGCAAATCTTTGCTGAAGCCTTAGTAAATCGAGTTTAAAATTAAAAGCAACTAATTCTATGAGATGGAGCAGTTCTATAAAACTTCATATTGAATGAATGTATGCGTGTGTGTGTGTGTGTGTGTGTGTGTGTGTGTGTGCCGCAGTTGAAAGCAATTAGGTTAAAAGAAAATTTCATTTGACAGCTTGCTTTTAAATGCAAAAATTGTTGTCTAATGATTGCGCAATTCCCATTTGCCATTTGCCAGCAACGTTTTGCAGCATTCAATCAACGCCGACTCGTTAAATGCTAGTGGATCGATGTTGTTGTTGTTGTTGCTGATGATGGATGCCAGCTGTTGGCTCCAAAAGTTGACCCCCAATCAAAAAAAAAAAAAAAAAAAAGGAATTGAAAAGGTATAAAATGGCATGTTCTAAGCAGCAGCTTCAGCTGCTCCCACTCCTGCTCCTGCTGCCTGCTCCTGCCACTGCTCCACTTGTTTTTGGTGTCCATTTGCACTTTGAGCTCTTCAAAAATTTTGTCATCTAGATGACATGAAATTTGCTTTAACTACGCATTCACATTCGCATTCACATAGAGGAGCATTGTGGGCTCCACCTCTTCAGCTGTCAGATTCCATTCAAGCTGCTGCTCCTGCTTTTTTTTCACCTCCTCCTACTCCTCCTGCTCTTTTTCCTACTCTTCCTCCTCCTCCTCCTCCTACTGCTGCTGCTGTCTGTTTCTTTTTCATTTTTCTGCCATGATATTGGAATTTTGTGTTCGAGTGCCGCCAACATTTCGGAAACAATCAAAAAAACAGAAAAAAAAACGTTTCTTTTATAATTTTTTTCTTCTTTCTTTTTTTTTTTTTTTTGATTCTTCTTCTTGAAGCAGATAAAAAATTTCATTGCGCCTTTTCAATTGTGTTAAACGCAAAATTTAATATGAATTTCATGTTGCGCTCTCGTAACATATCGATTTTTAATTTGGATTTTTTCCTCCTTTTTTTCGGCCGCCAGGGGGCGCCACTTGCCTTTGTTGTGGTTGCGCCCGTGAAAAATGCAAGAGTTTGGCATTTAGCCAAGATATTGCCTGATGTGTGGTGGGATGGGCTAGAGCGTGCCTCAGTCGACACAACTGTCTGGTTGGCATTGAGTTTCGTGGCTGTTTCGTCGGTCCCGGCATCATTTGCAAATGCTCTTTTTGATTTTGATTATTATGTATTATGAGTAAGTGGAGAGATTTGTCAATCTAACTGCGGCTTATATACGATATGCAACAAACGTTGTCTATATAAGGCTGTTAGAGCTGGAAAATGAAATTTAGCTTTGCCAGAGGAGTTTTGTTACTGGTTTTGTTATTCAAAATGAAAACTCAGCATCGCCTTGGCTGAGTTTAAATATATATTATAATTATTATGAAAATTATATTCTTCAATTTTAAAACAAAAGTCGTGCAGCTTAGTTCATATAGTCAGCTAGCTTAGCATAAAAGGAAATAAACTGAAAACTACTGTGCAGCTAACCCTGTATATCTGTTTACTTAAAGTTAACTGAAGAGCTTAACATAAGAGACTTAACATAAGAGACTTAACATAAGATATTTAACATAAGAGACTTAACTTAAGAGACCTACCATTGGAATGTTTTTTGAAAGCCTAAAAAACTATCCAAACATAAGAGCTATGTTAAAGTGATTCATATAAGAGTTTCTATTAAGTTTATGAGATGTAAAAAAACATTAAAGATATATATAAGAGTCTTATATTAGAACATTAAACTTGGGCTTGAAGCTTAGCTCAAGTTTTAGCAGAGAAAAAATCTTAGTGAACTTTTCATTATCATCAAATAAATTTACATTACTTTTTAGCTAGGCTTATTACAATAAATAAGAGGGCTTTAGTCGACTCTGCTCGACTATGATTCCCTATGATCCCCTGAACCCTGACTGATATTCCAATAATTCTTCGTTTCTCTTAAGCATACATAAGAAACAACTCACACACACACACACATCCTTACGCACTAGTACGAGCACTGCTAACACAGCGAATACTTAAGCTGGATAACCTTACTTGTAGAGAGACCAACTGGTTATTGAGCCCAAAATTCGATGTCTTGGTTGGTCCCCATATAAACTTATATGAAAGAGCATTCGCTTAATAAGTTTCCGCGACAGACCGCTTATACCGACGATATTGTTCACATTTCAACCGGCTATTACGACGTAAAATCGTCGGTCCCTTGAGCGTCGCTACAATTTGATTCTACAAGTGTGGGGTCTGCCACGCCTCCTTCTGTCTGTAACATACATTTTAACAAAACCATTATACCCCAATTTCCCATTTGCAATGGGTTCAATCATTTTTAATAGTAAAAAAGTTAGTTCACTTTAAATTGCGTTTCTGTTCTCGTAAGCCAATTGCAATGGCTTAAATTTAGATTCAGATTGAAAATCTATATTAAAATTCTATATGCGAATCAGTTCATCTTTAATCCATTTCAGAGTTTGCTATATATAAAACATTTTTGCAAAACTCGAACGCAACTAAAATGCGTATTTCATATTTCTTTTATTTTTATTTATTTGGTTTTTTCATTTTTGTTTTCGGCAAATCGAATCAAATTCTTTCTATTTTGTTGCCTTTATTGTTGCTGTTGTTGTTGTTGTTGTTGCTGCTGCTGCTGCTGCTGCTGGTGAATGCCAGGCCAAGCTGACACATTTCCCATTTTGTGATGGATGTGCGCAATAATTTTTGCTATTTATGCAAAAGTCGACTGTTATCAATAGCCCCAAAAACTTCGACGCGGCGTGACGCTGCTCCCGGGCCAAGGGGAGCAAAGGAATACGGACGCCAAATGCCCATGCCTCAATTTCTCTATATATCCTCTATGCGAATGCGGGTCAACATTTAACCTTTACCTTGTGCACACACACAGACAGACACACACACACACACACACACAGACATACATAGAGGCAGAGATACAAATGCATAGATCAAAATATGTGGCAACACGTGTTGGTTCCGATTCGTTTGACTTGTACAACTACATACAGGCATAGACACACAGACAAGCAGACACACACACACACACACACACACACACACACACATGTCGCGACGTGGGCGTAACATCTATCAGCGGCCATGAACATATATATTTCATATGCGACTACACTTGGCGAAAATCTAGTATGGTTAGCATAGAATTTTATGATGAACTATTTCTTTGCCCGTTGGAGAAAAACAAACTTCACTAGCATAACGAGCGACTGAAAATAACTGATTAAAATTATGATTAAAATGATGATTCAAATTAATGCTGAATTTAAAATATTTAAAGAAATTATAAAAACAAAAATTGTATTTTAAAAAAATTATAATATAATAAAAAAAAATTGTAATATAATATAAAATAAATTGGAATATAATATAAACTTTTATGAATTCTTTTAATTGAATTCAAGTTGAAAACTAGATGAAATCATATGTAGTTACACGTTCTGTTTCTCAATATTTTATATATGAATCCTCTTTCTAAATAAATGGGTTCGGCTTTAACTTATTTATATACCGTGTGTAGTAAGAATATAAATTTAAATATACCATATACAATTTAAATATACAAATATAAATTTAAATATACATATTCTTTTCTTGCTAATAGTAATAATAAAAATATAAATAAATATTGTTTTAAGTAAATAAGAATTGATGATCTTTTAAAAGCTTACCAAATTCTTGCAGTAACAAAACAATTTCTTAAAACTATAATGATTTAAGCAAAATATTTACTTGAGAGGAAAGAAATTTAAAGATTTAAAAAAATATATATAAATTCTGTAAAAAAAAAAAAAACGCTGCTCACTGGAGTCTTGAATGCCAGATATTTTTTCATAAAATTGTAAAATTTATCAAGACATTCAAAACTAATTTAAAAATTAAGCAAAACTTGAGTTTTTCATTGAATGAACTTCAAGGAAAATTTGTGCACAGCAAGGAAATCATAGCACAAATCTAAGCGCCATTTATGCAACATGTTTTTCGCTCAGTGTATATCTACATATTTTTTTGTATCCATCTACATGGTTATGGCAACACTTATGCAAATTGAAATGCAAATAAGCCTGGCAGGCAACTGTCTGTCTGTCGTTTTGTAGGCGTGCTTTGGATACAATTCGGCCACGCCTCTCCAGCGTCTCTCTGCCTCTCTCTCTCTCTCTCTCTCTGTCTCTATGCTGGTCTACCACAAAAAGTCAGCCGCTATGCGAATTTCGGATTCTTTGTTGATTCTCACGCTTTATTGAATTCATTTAAAAAGCAATTTTTCATTCAGTAACAACAAGAGCAGCTGGCATAATGCCGACTCCTGAGAAATATGCGCGCCCCTTTACATTGCTGTTGTTGTTTTGCCTCAGCTCCTTAAAGCAGGCCATGAAAAAAAGTGAAGAAAAAAAAAGAGGGAATATGTCTGTATGTTGACTCCTGCTAACATTCCAATTAGCCTTTTGTCTGGTGTCAATGCAGCACAAATAAAAAACAAAAGCTGAAGGGCGTCGGCCCCCGGCCCGAATATAAAGGGCAGGGCATAAAATCAACAGAGTAAAGGAAAAGGCAACAATCGAGTGAAAACTGAGCTGCAGTCAGTGCTTGACTACTGCTGCTCTCTCACTCTCTCTCACTCTCTCTGTCTCACTCTCTCTGTGCTCCTTGCAAAACTGTTTGCAGCCTTGTTTGCCTTTTGCTCTGCTGTTGTCCCTTGGCCTTTTGTTTGTGGCCTACCAAAAAGACAATTAAACTCTTGTTAATGGGCGAGCACCAATAAAGAGCGAAAAATGAGAAGAGTGCTCTAATGGGGAGTGCCCGACTGGCGAATACCCTGAGCAAATGTTGCTGGTACTCCAGGCATTTTTTAGCAGCTGATCTGGTTCCTTCTACAACTATCTTTTCAAAGTGAAATTGGTTTGTAGATATATGATGATCGTAAAGATGATTTTCATTGATTAATATATAAGTTATCACCATTCAAGAGGGTGCTAGGGATATCATAGTAATCGGGGGCTATAGAAATTAATTATAATGAATTAATTCATATTATATTTTGATATACTACCAATCAACTCTGAGCCACGAAGACGGCTGTCGCAGGCAAGCCACGCTGACTTCGCTGCAGCTTGTGCAAGTCTCGCGTTTCGCAGACATTTCGCAAGGGGGCTGAAGGACCTTGGCGCATTGTCAGTAATATTATAACATTGTACCACAGTGAACTTAAATCCGAGCTCAACTCTTTCTTTTTACCTCAATCCAAATTGATGGACGTTAAGTACTCAAAATACAAAGTATTCATAGTCAGTTTAATCATCATACGCGGAAACTTATATGAGCTTCTCCTATTATAAAATCTCTTTTGCAATACGTCGTTTGATGAGCTGTAATTCAATATTTTTATTGACGACTTTGCTACTTTTTTACAATGATAAAAATATATGTTGTTATAATGTAAGCTAATGCGCTTACTCATAATTTTTTATTTAAGAGCTTTATTAATTTTTTTTTTTTTTTTTGAGTCAGTTGAAAAATTTAACTCGCTCAAAGGAAGGAATTAACTCTTGGTATGATATGAATTTGCTTTTCTTTTTTTTATCCAGACAGAATGCAGCGTAGTTCAAAGTGGTCTTCGATCTATAAATGTCTCTCACTCGTGCAGTGAATTTCATTAACTTGAATTCTTTTTTAAGTTATACTGCAGAAGCCAAGACAAAACTTAAGTTTTTATATATAACTAGAATATAACAAGAAAGTTTGTGTTTCGTTTGATTTAATAGAATATATTTTACAATTTTCAACTCAACAAGATGAGCTCAGCTCTTAGTGTAGGTGAAGCATTTATCTTTTGAGTGCGTACGCTTTGTTGCCAACGTGCTCAAAATTCGCCTCTTACAGATAGAAGAATAGATAGCAAAATATACTTTATGTAACCAGCTATACCAAGAACTGTTACATAAGCATACCCATCAAACAATATACCCATTTACCAATCTACAATGCATTCAGTATACAAAATACAAATAAAAAGTGGACAATAGATAAATTGGACGCATTCAGAGCTATTCAACAGGCAATAACATAAAGTGCTTATGTGACTAGCGACATGCCTTTGCTTTCATGCAGAGATATACACATATATTATGTATTTATATATGTATATACTTTTAAGTTGCAGCTTGAGTGATGGCTGAATATGCATAGCTATGCATCATAAATCACTGGGATGGCGCACATATTAAATATTTGCGATACGTATGGAAATCATATAAATACCTTCAAGCAGCTTAAATATTTATTGTACTTACATAAATATATAGAAACATTTATATACATATATTTATCTACTTTTTTCTGTCTCTTTAAATTGATCAAATTTGGAATTTCAAAGCAGCTTAAGAGCTTGCATAACATTTATAAATAGTTTTCTTTTTAAATGTATTTTATTTATCAGTAAAATACACAAAAATTATGAAATTTATTCAAGCAAAAAATAAACAAAATTTATCTTGCTTATTTTTAAGCTATTTAAATTGAAGGCAATAAAAGAGTTCAACTTCAATTTATTTATGTTTTTTTTTTTGTTTGTTTTTTTTTTTTTTTTTTTTTTTTGTATGGAGTTTCCATAAATATTTATGTTATCGAATTAATATTTTCCTTTAGAAATTGTATTTTCGTTGCTTTATTTATAAATATTTTTAAAATAATTATGCAAGAACAAAATACATTTAAAGAAAGGCAATTGAAATTATCGAAGGGCAAAGGTTCTAGTAAATATAAATATATATAGCTTGAATATAAATAAGTCTATATACAGGGTTGTCTATATTCGACGAACCCATCTGAGGTTGCCAATATTCAACAGACCCCTCTGTTATTATAATTATTATTTTTTTTTTAATCATAGAAAAACACAATTTTTTAGTGTTGACGATAATAATCATTTTATTTGTTTCAAGTAGATTTAGGCAATACATCTAAAAAAATAAAAAATAAAAAAATTAAAAATTAAAAACTGTGCTATTTTTTTATTAAAAAATAAGCTTGAGTCTGCTGAATATGGACAACCTCAGATGGGTCCGTCGAATATGGACAACCCTGTATATGTGAAGATAATTTTAAGATACTTTTGCTCTTATATGTATCTATAGCTGCTTAAAGATATATTAGTCTTATAAGTTCTTAAAAATAATTAAGCAACTTTGAGTTCTAATTAGCATAATGAACAATTAAAAAAATTTATATAAATAAATATAAATAAAATGAATGTATTCTATTTTCGTGATTTAATAAGATGCTAGAGTAGCTAGAGTAGCAAGAGTATAAGTTTTTGAAGATATGTGACATGAAAATGAATTTAAATATCATGAAGCGTCCTGCCGTTAAACTTTTTCATTTTATGCTACCTTCTCGGAATGCTGTTAGTGCACTCAGTTTTCCATCTCCGCCTATGCCTCGTGCTGTCTCGCTGTTGTCGCCCCTAGTTCGCTCTTTAGATCCCCATGAAAAGATCCTCAATGGGGATAAGATAACTTCGCTTACAAACAGCTGCGTCTGTCCTGAAAACACAGCAGATTCAGGCGACGATCAGTAAGATGGTTTAAACACCTCCACAGCAGTTAGTTTTCGCCATCGTTCTTGACCAGATTGGCGCTGTATGTGCATTGCATGTATATGTATGCATGTATGTGCATCTGTTCGCATTGCTATTGCTGCCGTTGCTGTCTCCTTGTCTCCTTGTTTTGCAGCATGACCACGCGTAAATTAATTTTAGCCACTAAGCTTAATTTAAAGTTAGCTTGAGCCAACAAACACAGCACACACACACACACGAGTGCGCGCTTTGGCCATAACAAGTGGAACAAGTGACCTTCTATGCAAATACGCAACAATAACAAGTGCCGCTGGGCTGGTGGCCCAGGCCGACCTCATGTGGAGTTCATAAAGTTTCACGAGCAACCGCAAAAGGCAACAGCAGCAACGGGAGCAACAGCAACAACAGTGAAGGCGACGCCGACGTCGACGCTGGTGCCGGCGCCGGAAGTTGTCCGCTGTACGAAGTGCGACTTGTCAACGTGTACTTCCGGCCGCCATCCTTTGCCGCAACACAGACGCAGCCACACAGCAGGCGAGAGAGAGAGAGAGAGAGAGAGAGAGAGTGCGAGGTGAAGGGAGAACGCCAACAGGAAGCAGTTGGCTCCACCTCAACCTCAACCACGAACCCCCCCCCCCCCCCCCTGCTGCTCCTGCTCCTGTTCCATCCCCGGTCTCTGCTCCACTTTATGAATTATTCAGTTGTATTTTTGCAACTGCACTTTATGCCTGGGCACATGCTTCCCTTATGCATTATGAGCCACATGCACTTCACATGAAATCAAAATACGAACTGGCACACTCAGAGCCAGTCAGCAACTAGTCGAGGCAGCTGTCTGTTTTTATTAATTTAGACTGCATATTAGAGTATTTAATAAGGCGATATTGATATTTATTCAAGTTCCGTTGAGGGGGCGCGTTGTAAAGGGGCGGATTGAAATGAGGCAACATAAATAGAGTTGAAGAAAAACTAGCTTAAAGCATGGAGCTTCAACTAGAGTCAAGGCTTTATATAGTATTGTATTATTTACAATCTTCTAATATATATAATCTTTATAATATAATTTATACTAATATAATCTATAGGAAATGTATATGAAGGAATGATATTTATTTATCTATAATATTTACTCGTTTATCTGCAAGTAGAGCATTTATTAATTTACAATCATCATCATCGTACGATTAAGTAAAAGCTCTTGAGAAAATCATTTGAGTCTTGTGCTCTAAATACCACGTCTTGGGAAACCGTGGTATAGAATTAAGACTTGGAGGAAAAAAATGTGTATAGTTCTAGATAAACATATTACCTGAAAAGGTTTTCTTTTCGAACCTACGCTCAGTTCAGCAAAGATTGCTGTAGCTCAGTCGTCGCAGTTCAGCATAGATCGCTTGTAACTCAAGCACATACATACATGTACATATGTATATGGCCCAGCAACCGGATTCTAAATTCTACTTGTATTTAAGTGTTTACAAGTACTCGCTATGCTTTGGCTGATTCACACATTTAAGTCCTTGTTTGACATATTTAAAATTTGCTAATCATAAAATTTCAGGAGCCGAATATTTTAAAAAGTGCCTCAAAAATTACGCAAGAAGTTGACGTTTTACTTAAGCTTCTTTACAACCTAGGGATTTGATAAATTTCATAGAAAATATATACTACTATCAGCTGGTATAGATATCTATTTTTAAATCTCTCAAATGCTTGTGGAATATGCTCCTATAATTTAAAAGAATTTTTGAGAGTTTTTCTTCTCTGTACAGCATTTTATAAATGAGATTGTCTTACATCTGATCTATCAATGAATTTCTACATATCAAACTCTTAAGCTTTAACTAACTTCTCTCTCCTCAGCTAATTAACATCAACATATCAGCAATGTCAAAAGTTTCACTTATATATTCAAAACAAAACTTTCAACTATGCTCGTCAAACTAATAAAATATTTATATAAACTTTGTTAATTATTATTTATAAAATAAGCTCAAGTGGCGTGCCTCAATGGATCTCACGCTGTGCCGCAAGCAAGTGTTGTTGTTGTTATTGTTGTTGTTGTTGTTGTTGTTGTTGTTGTTGTTATTGTGTTTGTTAATGCAAAATTACGCATACGCCGCGTGCTGCATTTGATGTCAACGCAAATTTTGATGTTTATTTGCTTCACTCGCTGTTGTTGTTTATTCATTCTTGTTATTGTTTATAAATGGCTGTTGTTGTTGTTATTGTTGTTTTAGCCGGCAGCCAGTTTGACAACATTTGTGTTTCCGTTCAGCTGGCGTCTTTGTTGCCGTTGCCGTTGCCGTTGCCGTTGCCGTTGCCGCTGTTATGTTTTAGCGTAAGTGATTTTGAAACACCTGCTTAACATGTTGCAAGACAGCCTCAACTCCACAGGCGCATACATAAACACATACACACCTATACACACCTACACACACACACATCTATACACACACGCACACACCTATGCTTCGCCTGCTCAGTTCCAGCTTTTGTGTCGACATTTATTAAGCTTGTTGTTGCTGTTGCTGCTGCTGCTGCTGCTGCTGCTGTTTGCGGTTGCCGCAACACACAGTTTAGCTAACTTTGAAGCACACACAGCAATACAGCTCGAGGAGTTGTAGAAAGCAGCAGCAGCAGCAGCAGCAGCAGCAGCAGCAGCAGCAGCAGCAGCAGCAGGACATGGCAGCCTTGAAAGGAAGCCATTAACAGTCTTTTGGGAGCTTCTTCTTCTCTTGTTAGCTGCTGCTTTAGATACCCTGTATGAGGTTCAAATGGGGTATATTAGAGATAGAGATAGAGATAGAGATAGAGATAGAGATAGAGATAGAGATAGAGATAGAGATAGAGATAGAGATAGAGATAGAGATAGAGATAGAGATAGAGATAGAGATAGAGATAGAGATAGAGATAGAGATAGAGATAGAGATAGAGATAGAGATAGAGATAGAGATAGAGATAGAGATAGAGATAGAGATAGAGATAGAGATAGAGATAGAGATAGAGATAGAGATAGAGATAGAGATAGAGATAGAGATAGAGATAGAGATAGAGATAGAGATAGAGATAGAGATAGAGATAGAGATAGAGATAGAGATAGAGATAGAGATAGAGATAGAGATAGAGATAGAGATAGAGATAGAGATAGAGATAGAGATAGAGATAGAGATAGAGATAGAGATAGAGATAGAAATAGAGATAGAGATAGAGATAGAGATAGAGATAGAGATAGAGATAGAGATAGAGAGAGAGATAGAAAGAGAGATAGAAAGAGAGATAGAAAGAGAGATCGAAAGAGAGATCGAAAGAGAGATCGAAAGAGAGAGAGAGAGAGAGAGAGAGAGAGAGAGAGAGTGATGATTAATTATCGATAAATATCGACTCCTAGAAAACTAGAGATATTGTCGGCAAAAGAAAGAACTAGAATTCAGATTCAATATAGATATGTTTGTCTGTCGTGACATATCTAAAAGACTATTTCGACTATAGCGTATTGGGACCCCTTTAAGACAACTCACAGGATATCTCTGCGTAGTCGCATCGTTGCTTGCATCGTTGATAGCCATTGTCTGCTTTGCTCTGTCGCTGCTGTTTGACAGTTGCCTCGCCTGTGGCGCAACTGTCGCCTGTCTCTCTCTCTCTCCCTCTCTCTCTCTCTCTCTGTTTCACCTGTCTCCTCCATCTCACCTGTCGCCTCTTCTACTTGCTTTCTCTCTCTCTCTGTCTTCCCTCTCTTACTGTTTGCTGATGGCCATAAACTTTCTTCTTGTCGCTTGTGCAACTAACATAAATTTTATGTAATAATTTTTCTAATCATAAAATGAATACACCAGCCACGCACACACACACACACCTACACACACACACACACACCTGCTACTGTCCTTGCATTATTTTTTAAATACATTTTTAAATGCTGAACAAAATATAAGAAGAGAAAATGTGGCGCGTGCTTCTTGCTGCCTGTTTATTTGTCCTTGTTGTTGTTGTTGTTGCTGTTGTTGTTGTTGTTGTTGTTGCTGTTTCTGTTGCTTGTCATTCACCGTTAAAATCAATTTACGACAAAATAAACACACGCACAGTGCGAGCAGCACGCCACGCCCACACTGGCAGGCCGCCCATTTTGAATGTTTACACTGCCGGCGCTGCTGCTGCCGCTGCCGCTGCTGCTGCTGCTGCCGCTGCTGCTGCTGCTGCCGCTGCTGCCACCGCTGCTGCTGCTGCCTCTGTCCCTGCTTTGTTTGTTTCCTGTATCGTCCTGACGTCAACAGCGAGCGGCGAGCGACGGAGTCGTTGTCAACGTCTGCCACTGTCACCTTTAATGTAGAAATATTTTTGCTTCGTCTTTTTTTCTCCCTCAACATTGACAGACAATGAGAAGCAGGCGTTGCCAGCACACACACACACACACACACACTAATACAGCTATACACCTGCATACACACACACACACACACACAGACAGACAGAGGCAGAGATTGTAGTACACAAAATACCCGCACGAAATTTCACTCTCGCTTATCAAAATTGGCTTAAGGACATTCGAGCGACCTACAGCAAACAAAAAAAAAAAACTCATGTGTGAGTGTGTGTGTGCGAGTGTGTGAGTGTGTGTGGGTGTGTGGGTATTTAGGTGTAGCTGAGCTTTAAGCCCAACTAGTTTAAAGGCAAAGCATTGGGGATGGAGTCGAGTGGAGCTCATTAACCAAAGCGAATGCCAAAACTAAATGCAGCCAAAATGCGGGCAGATATCTGGGCAGGAGATAAAGAGAAAGAGTGAGGGAGAGGCAAGGAGTGAGAGAAAACAGAGACTGGAGTGAGTGCTCATTAAAATGCAGCTCGCAAAATTTGATAGCAACAACAACAACAACAACAACAACAACTCGCTTGATAATGATATAATACAGCAGCAGCGGCAGCCAAAAATAGAAAAGAAAGCAAAAGGAGGAGCAGAAGCAGCTGAATAGCAAAAACAAAAATTAATTTTAAACTGTAAATTTAATTGAGCGAAGCGCAGCTCTTTGTGCTTCAATTGCTTTAATTGAGGCAAGCAAGCGGAACTTAGAGAAGCCAAAATCAAAATGTTGTTGGCAAAAGTTCTATGGAAGCTAATAGATAGATAAATCATTAGACCGTTAATACTGTGTTTGAGGTTTATATTGAAAAAATATAGACATATAAACAAAATATTGATATAAACTATTTATAGTATATTACGTATATATATAAAAAAAATTTTGATATAAACTATTTATAGTATATTACGTCAATATAAAATAGTCTCTAGCTTCTGGACGAATAGAACAGACATTGCATAATACTAATATACTCATTTTACTACATTAATGAGTATAAGAATATATAAACATTTTATTAGAAATTATTGCTATATCATAAAATACATGTATCATTTATATATAGCTAAATATTTTCTAAGCCATTCGCCAGTGCTCTCCTAACAAAAGCTAAACTCCTTTTGTATTCTTGCTTCTGCTTAAATTTAGCACAACATCATTTTGCAACACTGTCCAAAATGTCTTTGTCAGTGTTGTTTGCTGTTAGAACTGCAATGAGATAAAATTTGATAAAGTAACTTTACTTAAAAAAAAAAATAAAAAAAATCGAAGTCTTATTGTAATCAAGGGAAGACTGTAAATTTAGCTCACTAAATCACTTTGCAACACTGTCAAAACGTGTTGAAAGCGTCGACAAAGTGGAATAAATGAAGAAGCAGCAGACGCTTAATTAAAAATTCAACGCAAAATCAACAGCAAAAATCTGTTGACTGCTAAATGTAAGCTGTTACCAATCAGGGAAACAATGGAAGAGAGCGAGAGGGAGGAGGAGGAAGGGAGGAGTGGCTGTGGGAGTCAACTCAAATAGCCGCAGGTGCAAATATGTTGAGAATTGGTTGAGTTACAACAACAACAGCAGCAACAACAACAGCAGCAACATGACGAGCTGGAGCAAAGGGAAATAAATACAGGCTGGCACAAACAATGATGATGAGGATGCCACAAAAGGGGGCGCTAAACAGAAGGCCATTGGGGTTGAGGGGGCGTGGCATGACAACAGCAGCTGCTACTGCTGCTGCTGCTGCTGCTGTTGCTGTTGCTGCCGAGTGGCAGACATTATTGCTCCCGCGAGCATTGTGCAAAGGCAAATAGTTTTGGCAGACGATTGCCCCAAAAGGCATCAAGACGGCCACTTTTGGCTGCCTAGGGTTAAGGGCTGGCACGCCCACACACACACACACACACACATACACTCTCTCTCTCTCTCTCTTTGTGTTGATGGCGATGATGATTAGAAAACTGCGCAAAGGCCTCCAAGGAACCAGCCACCAGCCGGTTTTCTGTCCATTGCCTTAATTACGTGCAGATAAGAAACGCAAATATGAAATGCCCCCCACAACTGCCACCCATCCACTAACTGCCACGCCCCCCGCCACCTGCTCGGTATGGCGCAACAGCTGCGTCACTAAACGCCCAGCGCATAAACATAAAAAGTCTATGAAACTGTCATAAAGCAGGCAATAGAACTGAACGACCAAACTCGTCGCTTGACACACGCCCCCCGCCCAAGTTGCTTCCCTCTCAGTCCCTCCCTCTCTCTCTCTCTCCCTCCCTGGGGAGCCTTGACGCTTGGGCTGAAACTCATTTGTAAGGCGAAAGCCATAAAAAAAATTGGCCAAAAGAAATTAGACGAACTTCGGCTTCAACTTCAGTTCAGGCGCGCACTTTAAAATGGTTCAAGTGAACCGGAACCGGTAGCGGTACCGGGCACCGGGCGCCGGGCGCCGGACACCGTCAAACGGGAGCTGCAGAGCCGGCAACTGGCGAGCATGGCATCGTAGGCTCTTTTAAGCTGGTACAGTGAAGATTGACCTAGGCTAATGTTGAAAAAAACTTCCGAAATGATCGAATTTGATGGCAGAACTTGAGATTGTACTATAATATTATATCTACATATGTATGTATATACGGACCATGGCCAATGTTAAAAAGCTTCCAAATGATTGAATGTGATGGAAAAAAAAAGATATTGTTTTGACATACATGTATAGATACATATATGCAGTGTACCTTAATTTCTTCATGTACTTAAAAATACTTATATATGTACAAATAAATATTTTTATGCTTCAATCTAATTATATTCAATTAAAATAATACCTTTGCTTACTCAAAAACTCGTTAATATTTTTATATTTATTTGTTTACTAAAACACACCTATTAATTTGGCCTGCGAAATTTTGAGTTTTTTGTGAAATATGTCAAAATTATGTCAAACATTATTATTTTTTTTTTTCTTTTTTTTTTTTTGTTTTAATTCTAAGATATGTCTGTTTTCGAACCCAAGTTTTCTTTTTAAGATACATGAAAAAATAAAGAAAATATTACCCTTTAAAAAAAAAAAAGTTTCACACTTATTAATTTGGCCATGAGTGTATATACATAAAATATAGATACAACACTATTAAATCATAGCTTACTTATTATAATATTCATTATAGTAGCTTTATGTAACATTGCAGTACTATTCTGTAACTCAGCTATATTCATTTCACATTTTAAATTAAGCTCTAGATATATAGATATATACCATAATGTACCTTGATGTTTCATCATGTGTCATTATATTTGGTAATATAGTATCATGTACCTTGAAGAAAAATAGGATTGAATAATAATGTACCATAAAGTACCAGGAAATAGAAGAAAATCGTAGAATAACCTACCAATAATTCATGTTTTATCTGTAGCATAATTTACCAATATCGGTCATAATGTAACATTATATATGTTGAAATAATTAATGATTGCAACACACTGTACTTTACCCAGATGCTGCCATTTTCAGCTTATTTTACCTTTAGGTTCCCTTTATATATATAATATATAAATATATATGATATATGTAT
Source organism: Drosophila hamatofila (assembly GCA_035045345.1). NCBI lineage: Eukaryota > Metazoa > Arthropoda > Insecta > Diptera > Drosophilidae > Drosophila > Drosophila hamatofila. The sequence continues at coordinate 5,178,118 of JAWNPA010000032.1, forward strand.
TATATATACATAGTTACATTTACATACTTCAATTTTAGTCTTTACATTAGTGCTGCAAAAATATCGCATCAGTATCGATATAATCGATATTTTCGAAATTTGGAAAAACATCGATATGGTTTTCTTAGTATCGATGTATCGAAAAAACGGTCAATCTTTGCGTTTTTTTAAATGGGTATGTAGCACATTTATCAAATTATGCTAAATTTTTCAATAAAAATTGGATTGTTTTAATTTTATTGCTTTAAAAAAGAAAAATTTGGATGAGAATCAGGATCCTTTAATGTATTGGAAGGTAATTATTGCACTAATGCACAAATTAATATTTCTATATTCATGAATATATAATTTTTCAGAACGCCAACAACGACGTAGCTCTTCAAACGCTGGCAAAAAAAACATTTATGCATTCCGGCAACATCTGCCGAAAGTGAGCGAATGTTCAGTAAAGCTGGAATAATTGCTAATTCTAGACGAGCATCGTTAAAACCAGTTACAGTTAAAAAGCTATCTTTTCTAAATAAGAACCGATGGGTTTTCTCTTAGATTTCTAAATACAGCGAAAGATCTCGCTAAAATCGCCATGGAGGCAATTGATTTTGTTATTATTAATTATTAATTAATTTCAAGCATCGGGATTTGATAATATAGTTTTCTCTTAGCTTTTATAGTAATGTATAGTAGTAGTATATATATATGTATAATGTATAGTATATGATCTCGCTCAAATTGCCATGGAGGCACTGGTTTTTATTATTATTATTATTTAATTTTAAGGAACGCATAATGGATTTAAATTTTTAGTTTAAATGAATTATTTTTATTTGTTGGATTTAGGTTAATGAAAAAAAACATCCAGTTATACGACTATAAAGTTTTTGGCTTGTTTGTTTTAATAAATTTGTTTTTGTTTGAGCTGTTGCTTTTATTTAAATATTGAAATGGTTGCCTTTTTATCCATTAAGAAGTTATAACTCATATAAGCATTAAAATAGATCATTTACAAGAAAATAAATATTTAAAAAAAAAGTGGTCGATATATCGATATGATCGATATTTTTCTCTGGAAATATCGAAAATATCGATACTGCCAAATATCGATTTTTTTGCAGCACTACTTTACATACTTAAAATTAATTTCAACTTTATTCTAATTATTACCAATTAAACCTTATTATACCTTTATTCACGCTAAAATGTATAATGCATACGTATACACACACACACACACACACCCACACACATACACAATCAAACAACCACACACATGAATTCCAACTCGATATCAAACTTTGCATTGTCTTTAACAATTTTTGCCACCCAACAAATTCCAATCACTTTGATGTTAATAAAGAATTCTCTTTCAAAACCAAAAGTTTGGTTCTAGCGAAGTTTCACTGTAATGCGCTAGCCAAGCGCAAAATTATCTAAAAGCATGCCACAGCATAGAATAGTGTTTAGCAGCGGAGCAGAAGAAGACATGGACAGCAGCTTAGAAAGTGTGGGATGGGGGGCCTTGGGGGGCGAGGTCAGGGTCAGCGGCAGAGGTCTTAGCCATTTCATTTTTAGACTCGTTGTCTAGGCGACTATGTGTGCGAATGTGTGTGTGTGTGTATGTGTGTGTGTGTGTTTTGTAAAGATTATGCGCTTATAATGGGGCGCAAGTTGCCTCAAGGGGGGTCCCGTTACCAAAATCTCTACAAAATTGGCTTTTGAGCGCACATAAAATGTGTAAAGCGGGACACCGAGTGTTACAACTGTTAAGCACAGGCCCAAAAGTAGATAACAACAGCACTAGAGCAAGCGAGAGGGGCAGAGGATGAGGATGAGGGAAGTGGGAAGTGGGAATGGGAGTGGGAGCTGGAGTGGGAGTGGGAGAGACCATAAATTAGAAGAGAAACGAAGTTGAGTGCATTGTGTATCCGCATTCGCATCCGCATATAGCGTATAACGTATAGCGTATACCGTATGTATGTGTGCTATATCGTATATGGCGCAGCCATGTGTCCCGACAGAGTCGTAAAACGAAACATAATGAAACATTATAAAAATCGTAAAAATCATAAAAATCAACATCATATTTATGCACAAGCTGCAGAAAACTGCTGAAATCCACAAATATATGCAAAATATAACAGACAGACAATACGAGAGAGAGAGCGAGAGTTGGAAGGGGGAAGAGGAAGAACAAAGCCAAGCATTAAAGTTCAAAAGAAACACTCCCTTCCAGCTCTATCTGGCTGGCTGAACAAGTTATTAGCAACATATATTATTATAGATGTAGCTAAATTATCTAAATTGACATAGCCATAAAAACTAAAAGTAAATAAATACAAACATCTTAACAAATTTATAATATCTTGCGCTGTCCCTATAAATATGCACACATGTGTATACAACTCGTAAATATGCGGCCGCAACAATATTGAAAGTGTGACAGAGAAGGGCAGCGTGTGTGCGAGGAGCGCGCTCTGGTCGTAAATTTTGCGTAACACGCGACGCGCTGCAATTTCTTTCGCACAGATTATAACTTATGTGACGTGGTCGAAGAAGTGAGCGAGAGTGAGAGCAGCAGAATGTGGGTGGGAAGAGTGCGGAGGAGCGCGTGGTAGTTGAGTAAGTAGCCGTTGCTTTTATTATGTATATTACGCCAAATAGAAAAGCAAACGGGTGAGAGGGAGACAGAGGGAGGGGGTCAGCTAGCTTGTGTGTGGTTTTGCTTGCTGTTTCGCACATGCTGTGTGTGTGTGCTATGTATGCATGTGTGTGTGTGTGTGTGCATGTAGTCTTATCAGAGACCACACGTTTCTCAACACTCTCCAATGTCTTGGCATATTAACATTTATTTTTCACAGTCATTTTGACTGCGGTGACAACACAGCACAAAAATTTTACTGCTGCAAATAAAAACTGACAGAAGACAAAAAACAAGAAAAAAAAACCGAAAAGAGTTGCATAAACCGCAAGCACAGCTGACAACGTATCTGTATGTACATATGTGTGTGGTTATGCAAGTGACGGGTTTTCTGACTTTTGCTTAATACCCGAACCGAAGCAGCCACGATTTATGATTTATGCATATTCCACTGTGAAATCTATTGAGAAATCAGTGACAGGCAAAATATGCATGAGCCCCACACTCCATCTGTCCTCTCTCACACACACAAAATCCTGTATAAGACGCTCTGCAAATAGAATTGATGCATTGCACGTCAAAAATTCCCTTTCCAATCGTTTCCATTCACATAAGCACTAATACTATCTACATATGGAAAGTCACTCCAAGATTTTTGTAGAATGTGGGAAAACACTTTACGTGGGCAGCAACAACAAAAATAACTGCTTTCACCTATTGAATAATTTACTTAACAAAGCATCAACTTCAAGCAATTGACATTGGAAACACCGCTGATCACAGAGTGTTTTTAAATTTTCAACATGGCCGTCTCTGCTAAATTTAGTGTGAGTGTGAAAGGGACGTCAAGTTGCAAATGAGCTGACTGGCAGTTGGTCCAATTCGAAACTAAGCAGATCACCGAAATTTCAACATGGCCGCCTATGCTGAATATAGGATGAGAGTGAAAGGGACGCCACATGCTAAGCAAATTACCATGGTTGCCCAGCTCATTTGCAATTGGGCGCTGATCAACAGCGCTGTTGTTGCTTTTGTTTTTGTTTTCTATGCAATTTAATGCCCTTGTACGCACACACAAGATGGCGCGCCCATGCATGCTGACATATGCAAATGCTTTTATGCGAATGCATGTCAACATGGCTGCCACCTGGAAATAGATTTTGTACCGAAAGGGATTGTGTACCAAAAGGAATTAGTAAATGTACCCAATTAACAAATTGTGCCTTAACTATTACAGGGAAAACATGTTTGAAATATTTTTGTATAATTTTATATACGTATGCTGTTATAGAAAAATTTGTAGCTGTACCAATATTAATTCTAAAGTATCACAAATGTTGACTACATTGTAGATGTAGTAGTAGTGATGGCACGATTAATCATATGATGTCCATTAATCGATTATTTTGCTTCGAATTGCGATTCAATTGTATCGCAAAACGGGGTTCAATTAATTGAAACATTAATCGATTAATTGCTCAAATAATCGCATCACTAAGAAGCAACTTTAGCGCGCATATCATAAGTTGGAAGAGGGAAAAAAACAAAACTTTTATGTTTATAATGGCACCAACAACTAGTAAAGTGTGGAAATATTTTTCCAAAACAAGTGATGCAGAAGTGCAGTGCCGATTATGTGAAAAACAATTAAAATTTTGCAAAAACACAACCAACATGCTTCAGCATGTAAAGCTGAAGCATATCAACGAGTTCGCGTCTCTCAAGGTAAGCTTTAAACTTTACTTGTAATAAGCAGAACTTTATTTAGATTTGTTTCTTTAGACACCCAATGAAAATTTTGAACGTGAGGAGGAGAGCATGGCAGTGGCTAGCACAAGCCAACAATCAAAACCAGCTAAAAAGCAGCAACACATTACCGATGCTTTTTTGAACATGGAAGTGGCTAGCACAAGCCGACAATCAAAGCCAGTTGAAAAACAGCAACACATTACTGAAGCCTTTTCAAATGTGCATAGCTTTGCTTCGGGTGGCTCCAAACATACCAAGATGACAAAGTCAATAGTGGAGATGATTGTCATGGATAACTTGCCATTTTCACACGTGGAGGGTAATGTTTTATAAAATATGTATATTAAGACAATATGTATATTAATGTAATATTGAATATAAATTTAGGAAAAGGATTTTTAAAACTGATGAAGGAGCATCATCCCTTATACAAAGTTCCAGCTAGGAACACAATCAAGGCGGAAATTATAAAAAAGTATAAAGTGGAGCTCGAAAATTTCAAGCGCATGGTATGTCAGCTTTCATGTATATCGCTGACTACGGATATTTGGACTGACATAAATATGACGGGTGTGATTGGAATAACACTTCATGGCTTATTTGAAAAGAAGCAAATCTATGCAACGATTGGAGTGTTTAAACTAATAGAAGCCCATACTGCTGCGCACATATCTGAAGTCTTGTTAACGACGCTGGACAAGTTTTCCATTTCTAAGGAGAAAGTTACTGCAGTGGTGACGGATAATGGCGCAAACATCGTAAAAGCAATACACCAAAGCTTCGGAAAGTCGCACCATATTCCATGCTTTGCGCACACTCTGAACTTAGTGTGCAGTAATGCCTTGGAAATTAAGGAAGTATCAGGGTTAGTTGCCAAATGCCGCAGTATAGTAGTTTGGCTTAAACGCAGCGGGAAATCCAAAGAAAATTTGCAACAGCTGCAGGTTTCTGCTGGCGCCTCGGAGGGTAACGTCTTAAAAGTGATTTTAGACGTGAAAACCAGGTGGAATTCAACATTCTATATGCTGCAGAGATTCATTAATTTAATTTCGTACATCGGCCAAGTGGTTTTAAACTTTTCGGATGCCCCACAAATGATATCCACCAAAGATAAAGACGATATGATTGAAATTATTGCTTTGCTGAAGCCATTGGAAGCAATGACTACACAAATAAGTGGGGAAAAATATGCTACTTTGAGCCTTGTTATACCTATCGCGCATTGTGGACGCCAGCAAATAATGAAGGTAATTTGTAAGTCACCCACGGGAAAAAAGCTCAAAGTAGCTATTTTGGAACAGTTCGATCGCAGATTTGGAGCGATAGAGCAGTCGTTTTTATTGGCTGCATCTACATTGCTGGATCCGCGCTTCAAGAAAATTCATTTTCAGGACCCGATAGCTTTGGATTCAGTTATGAAGCAGATACGAATGGAAATGGCAGAACTTTCAGATAAAAATGAAAGTCAAGGAAGCATTAGTGACGGTTCATCTACTGGAGAAATTGAATTTGACTTTTGGGCCCACCACAAGTCGTTGGTACACAAACGCCGTAAAAAAGACGACCCTTATCAAATTCAGGACGAACTTAGTTTCTTCTTAAATGCTCCTGTTTTGGAGCTTAAACGCAATGTAGTCGATGCCTGGGAGGAGATGAGTACTGTATACCCCCAACTATATATCATAGCTTGTCGCTATTGCTTTCTGATTGGCACTTCTGTACCAGCAGAACGTCTTTTTTCTAAGGCAGCTGCTACACTTACCGAAAAGAGGAACAGGTTAACCACTGAGCACCTGTCTGAGCTACTGTTCCTCAATTCAATACTCAATAACAAATAATAATTAATGTATTTGTTACTTTTTGCTAGGCCTAATAAAATACTAAATAAATAATAAACATAATTTCTACTTTTCTATACAAATAAAAAATCATTTGATTAATCGATTATTTCCACTTTTGTTCGATTAATTTCGATTTATAATCGCCCAGCTAAATTTAATCATATGATTCAATAATCGATTAATGTATATTTTCTGCCATCACTATGTAGTAGTAACGCCTATGCAAATTTTTTCCACTCACATAATCTCCTCTCTTTTTCGCTCTTTCACTCTTTCACACGCTATTTAACTGAATTGGATTTGGAGTGACGTCACGCGCGCAGCCTCTATTGCATTTGCACTTAACAGATGCAAAAGCAAACAATTTGATTAGCGCACGGGCAAACATTTGATTAGTGAGCGCTGCGAGTGCTGTGCGCACAGCAGCTTTGACCTTTGTCCTTGCCTCCGACACCTGCTGCTGACAGTGACACAAACACACAAAATAAAAAATACAAAAAAAAAGAAGAAAAATGTTGAAGAAGAAGAGCGAAACCTCTGTCAAGGATAACACATTTGTGTGTTGACATGCAGCAGCTGCTGCTGTTTCTGCTGTTGTTGCTGTTGCTTTTGCTGTCACTCACACACACACACACTCACACTTTTACCGTTAAAGAGCGACACACAAAAAGCAAAAAGCAACAGAGAAAACTGTTGCGAAAGGCCTCGCGCAAACACGTAAATAGTTTAGCAAGGACACACACACACACACACACACACACACACACACACACACACACATACATATAGATATACACACATTTCATTGAATTTGTGCTGGCACAAAGAAGATGACATCAAAGAGTGGGCGGGAGGAGAACTGGGACCTGCGAGGGAAGCACAGATAAAGCCAAATACGGCAGCAAGTTTGCAATGGGAGCTGCGTGGGCTGGGGGCGTGGCACTGGCTAAGGCATTTATAGAAATTTTCCACAAGCGCAACTCAAATAAACAGCTTGAATGAAAGTGGTCTGATGGAGTGAGCAGAAGAAGAACCATAAGAGGGGGAGAGAGAGAGAGAGGGACTCATATACCAATAAGCATGATGGATATAGATACATCTAACTATCTCGCTCACTCTCCCGTCTGGCACCCTAGTCTCCTTTGGCATAAATGTCTTTCGCCTTTGCATAACAAATGTTAGCAACATGTTTCCATAATGAGCAGACGCTGAATGCCTCCATCCAGGCCATCGATAGCTAGAGATGGTCAGATAAGCGTTATATATGTATGTACATATATACATATATCGGTAAACTAGATGAAATGTAATGAAATGTAATTAGCTATCTGCAATAGTTGCTAGAGATGGGTAGATGGTAATAGTGATTTATTGAATCAGTAAGTTATGGCGATAGGCTAGCAAACTGTCGATATTTTGTATAACATGATGCATTAGAAAGTTTATTTTAAAGAGGGAAAATTGTCCTTGATTTATTGAGAAATTATTGATAAATTGACTATCGTATTTGTGCAAGCAACATTATATTTTTAATCAACTTCTACAGCAAAAGAAATCCAAAAATTGTAATCGATTAGATTGATTGATATACCATATCGGTTAGATTAATCGATATACCATATCGATAAGTAAAACTTTATATATCGTGTATATTTATAATAATTCTTCCATTTTTTATTCACAAAATCAATTCAACAAACTCTTCTCAATAAACTTTTTCGTTAAATAGCGAGATGCAGTGTAAAATTTGACAAAAAATATATCTTACAATCAGTATATTTACTTTTTTTATAATTTACTGCAAACTGTTATTCATTCCATAAAGAAAGAAAGAAATTATGATGGCTTTTACTGACATCACTATTTTCACAGCACTTTTTGCCCCGACACGATTGAGCAATATGCTGGACATCTCTAATGTCACAACGCGCCTTCCTCCCACTCCTGCCTTCACTCTCCCTCTCTCTCTCTCTCTCTCAATCTCCACTCTCTACTGTCTCTCATTCCCTTCACTCTGCCTCAGGGCCTGGCCGTTTGGCCTCGGGGTCTCAGCCCTTTATAATGGCGTCGCGTCTGTGTCTCTGACTCCAATGCCAACTGTGACTGCGACGGCGACAGTGTCCCAGCTCCAAATTAATCGCTTTCCACAATACGGCTGGCATTCAAGCCCCTACATTGCCCTGGCCCTCGCTCTCGTCCCTCATTGTCTGTGTGCGCCTCATTTGTTATGGTCATTTGCATAAATAAGTCACTGGCAGCGGCATTTTGGACCAGTCGAGAAAACCACTGAACAACTGGACAGCTGGACATGAGGACAACGGGACAACGGGACACTGGAGAGCACAATGCCCCAGGGGCAAGAACACGACGGACGTGGGGAGCTACAATTGAGCGGAAATTGTGTGAATAACTTGATGAATGCTGAGGCCGTCGCGTCGAGTTGGTTGTTTCATCATTTGCTTCGCTTGTTTTCGTGTTTCATCTCATACACTCTCCCTCAGTCCTCCCATCTTCATTCGTAATCGATTGTTGTAGGTCAGGACATGAGCCGTCAAATCCTAATCATATCATTCCCGCTCTGTGGTCTCACTAAACGATAAGGACCAAAAGTCACTCGATTATGGTGTAAACACAGTAAAGCCAGCTTAACTTGATCAGTGTTGTGTGTGTGTGTGTGTGTGTGTGTGTGTGTATGTGTGTGTGGGAGGAAACTATTTGGCAGCTTTTCTTTATGTCTTGCCTTAACTACTTTATTAGCTGCTTGCTTGGCAGCAATTGTGGTTTGTGGGCTTAGCGATAGTTGGCTGAGTTCTCTCGGAAATATTTGCTTGATTGGGTGTAAACAAATTATTGATAAGATAGATGCGATATTAGACCTGATTTATATCTGCATCTGTCTATAACTAATTCCTAACTGACTAAAAAAAGACAATTCATTTATGTTTACTTCTAAAATCTTATTACTTTATCTCAGAGCTGTGCAATAAGTTAAGTCTTAACTTTCCAAGTCTTTATCCACTCTTAATGCTAAATTTATTTCAAGACTTTAATATTAAATTAATTTTTTTCCTCTTTTTTTCATTTTATGTTTAACGTCATTGGTCGTTAATCTTTAATCCCCTTTACATTATTTTTTTTTAAGATTCACGCTTTCATGGCCCACACTTCGTAGGGTAGTCAAGGCATATTGGTTTTTATGAAATTTTAAGTAACTTGTATAAAGTCCAATTATTTACGTAATTAGGAGCAACAATCGAGTCGATTGCTAAATCTCTCTGTCTGTTAGGGAATCTGTCTGTCTGTTTAACTGCATTAATTCGTAATTCTGAAGACCAAAGCAGTGCCTGAAAACAATCGATAACTTTGTAATATTTGTAGAGCCTATTCAGATATATATCTATATTTAATTATCTAAGCTCGACCAAATGCGTTTAAAAAATTCGATAAGTTTTTAATCATTTTTTGAAAATAATTTTTAATTTATTTGGGTAATTTTTAGGCTTAGCAAAGCTTGATTAAAATATAACTCAATTTGAATGCGATTAAAATCGATCTCAAATATCTTTACGTAAGCAGTATCAAATGTGCTTGAAATATTCGCTAATGAAATAATTTGAAATAATTTCATGTATCGCTTTAATTTAATCAACGCTTTACAAACTAGATCAATAAATTTGCTATTTAGATTTTCCTAAATTGTGCAACATTATATATTATTCCACTTTTCAGCTACCTTAGCGGTAACTAAGGATATCTGCTAGTCGAGCACTCCCGACTTTCGAGTTTGTTTTAATCAAATTCCAAATTAGTTTCAATTTCTTAAACAGTTTTTGAAATTTCGGTGCTTCCGCCTGCCAGCTTCCTTCCTCTTCCTCTCGCCCTCCCTGCCTCTCTCTCTCTCTCTCTCCCTCTGTCTCGCTCTCTCTCCCTTTTCGACACATATCCCTGCATGCATCATTTGCTTGACGGTAACAAAGAACAAAAAACAACCAAATTTAGGTAAACAAAGCCCAAGCCGTGCTCGTCCTTGAGCGGGCAGAGGTTTGGACCCTCTGCGGCTCGTGCTCCCCTCTTTGTTGTCCTGCTGCAAGGATGCGTGACAATATGCCGTTTAATTACACGCAGCGACCCTTTTTGCAGCTGCGCGCTGTCCTCGTTGTCGTTGTTGTCCTTGTTGTTGTTGTGATATCACACACACATTTTAAAAGTCAATTATCCGCACATAACGCACATCGTTGACATGCTGTAGGAGCTGCCGGAGCTGGGGGCCGCTGCGATTCTCGAGTCCTTGCCATATCCCTACCACGCGTCAATTTTGGCGCGCGCTTTTTAAACTTTCGCCAAAGTGATGGCAGCTATAGCGAGAGGAAAAAAGTTTATTATTTTTTATGAGACGGCTCCTTGGCATGCGAACAGCAAACGCTCACAAGCCAGCCGACCCCGCCCCCTCCTCACCCACCCCGCCTGCGCTGCTCGCCCAATTGCATAATGTGAAGCAGAAGAATATACAACAATGCTGCGGCCACCTGCGCACCGCATTGCAGCACCACAAGCCCCCGACTTTACTCTGCCGTCTGCCGACCCGAGATTCGATAATAATACCGATAATAACATAATCTGGCAGCTATTCGAGTAGTTTAGGTCTGTGCTAACGAGCAGCTGCGAGCTTTGGTTACAGTGCGCCTTGAAGCCGTGGCATGCCTCAAGTTGCAACTTGAAGGGGCTGCAAGACAGATGAAAGAGGAAGAGGGGATGGTGGGGTGAGGGAGATGGAAACTCTGACTGTCTTTAAAATTAAAGTGGTCTACACCAATGCATTGCTAGCATCTGCGGATGCTTTAACATTTCCAGATCCCAGCTCTCACACAGCCCGACTTTGGCAGCATCTCTGATAGCTGGCTTTTTAGAGTCACAGAGTATAGAGTATTGAGTAAGTCCGCTGATGAGCTTGCGAGAACGTTACGTAGTCGGGAGTAAGTCAAGATCTCGGATTTCAACAGTCGCTGTGGACCTGTTGACTGTTTTCGGTGGCTTTTTTATAAACTCCGACTGCAATTTTGAATTTTATGTTCGCCTTCCCTTCTTGTTGTAGTTTACTTAGTTTCGTTGAAATAATAACTAATGATAAAGTACGGATAATGTTCAATATTATTTTTTTGCTAATCATAAGTCAAGATCTCGAACTTCAACAGTCGCTGTGGACCTGTTGACTGTTTTTGGTGGCTTTCCAATAAACTCCGACTGCAATTTTGCTTTTCTAGTGAGTGCTATAAGCACTGCTCCGATTCGCATTTTCTTTATCAATATATTCATCTTCCCTTCTTCTTCTATTAATGATAATAATCTAATGATATAGTACGGATAATGATCAATATTATTTTAATGCTAATCATATTGAACGTCTGTCAGGTCGTTACTCTAAGTGGTTCACTGCTAGCCGATTAAGAAAACTTCCTCTCTCTAGGGCTGCCTGCCAACTTGTACTTAATCATTGTGTCCCATTGTCCTTCAAGGTTGAATCCTCCTCTGTGTTCTATCTTGACTTTGGCATCCGTGTCTCCTCATCCAGGTCCCATTATCATCCGCAATACCTTTTCGCTAAAGTCACAAAATCTTCTCAAAGCAGCTTTGTCTTGGCACATTCTCTTCATTATGACCTCTAATTTAATGTCACCAACAATTTCCACTAGGTCTGTCTTTCTTTTCTACACCTACCGAAGTTAAAGAAAGTTGCATTTCCATAGAACCTATTTGCACACCATGTCACTCCGGAGTACTGAGGTCCTAGAATTTTACACCATTCCCATCAATGCCTGGTGTATTCAATTCCGAATTCCGACTTTCATTTCATAGTTTATGATCAGTCAAAGATTTCTACAGAGTGCAGAAATTCATCTTATTATCCTGTTGAGTGCTCTACATATAATATCTCAATTCAACCTATGGGGCTGATCGATGGGACTGAGTATCAACTGCAATTACCAAGAACAAGAAACAACATCAAGTAGCTGTGCCTTGCATATATAATCCCGCCCAAGTCAATGATAATGCTAATGACAAATGACAGATGTCATTAATTCAACATCAATCGCTTAATGCTAATGCCAATTTTAATCAGTTATCAGCAACTCTTATAGAATAATTGCCCGTAATAATATCTTCTTCTTGTCCCGTAAATATTTAAAGTAAGTTTTCCACATGCTCGAAATCAATCAGAGCCCGCAAATTGTGTGCTTCAGTGTAGTTGCTGAATGAGTCCAAAGGAAGTAAAGGAAACTTCACTTATGTACGAGTACTTATTGAGAGTTATGCTGGGTGCCGAGAGGCAGAGCAGGCGGCTGGGCATGGCAGGCAGGCTGAAAGCGAGGCTGGAAGGGAGGCTGGAAGGGAGGCTGGAAGGCAGGCAGGCATTTGCCATGTAATTGGCTGCAATTTGCATAACAATTCTGCGACTGTTTTGCATAAGTCCTGCGACGATGCAACATAATAACGGAGGCAGCACTTATTTTCACATTAGAAATTCCTTTTTGGTCCTGCCTGGGAGAAGGACATGCTGCGGCAGCACCAGCTGCGACTGAGACGGGAGCCTGAGACTGAGACTGAGACTTAGACTGAGACTGAGACTGAGGCTGAGACTGAGGCAGAGGCTGAGGCAGAGGCAATTATGTGCTTCGCTTGAGCTGCACCACTTGGCACACACACACACACACACATATACATCGTTGCGATACAAAACTCAAGATGCAGCCTCGTAAAAGTCACAGCCGGAAATGCAACGGCAGGAAAATCAAGTAGGAGTATGCCAGTTGAGAGTATACGACTACGAGATACTTTGACATTTGGTGTAATTATAGGTTATTGTTAATGAGGCAAAAGCATTTGTATCTACTATATAATTCTATGCCAAGTTAACGGCGATATCGATAAATATCGATTGGATAGGTTAATCGAAATTTGGTAATTTCGATACCAAAAAAAGGTAAATATATCCTTGAGTTATAACATAGTTTCCGTACGTATAACATGGAAATTTTAAGAAATTATATTTATCGATATTAGTAACACATCGATAAAAATTATTTATATAATATAAGTTATATAGAAATATCCATAATCATATATTTCGTATATGTAAATAAACGCTGTATTTCTAAAGGCTTTTTTTTATCGAAGTAACATGAATATCGACAGCTATCGATTGAACAAATGTATCGATATCAATTAAACTTCTTATATATGATATATGACTTTAAATTAAATTACAATTTCGAGCAGAAAACTCCATTTACTTCACTAGTTTGAGCACTTTTACCAAGAACCGATATTTATCGGCCTTAGCAGCTTATCAATAACAAGTAAAGTCTATATATAGAGAATATGGCACAAAGAGTTACTTTTTTATGAACTCTATTGTAGATTTATTGTGAAATGAGTAGTTATCGAATTAATAAATTGATCGATAACACGAAACTTCGTATATACAAATGTGATATGTTCTTAAAATAATTTATAGTTTATAACAATACAAGAAATCGAATTTTGTCACTTCATTGTTACGGCACCTTCTCGTCATTTGAGAATCTCATCGAAAACAAGAAAAGTTCTCATATAGGATATCTAATCAGGCGCATAGCATTGTCGCCTAGTTTCCTTTTGGTAGCTTTGCCTTTGACCCACATTCTGTGCAAGCATCATTATACCCTTATTTAAGCATTTTATATGTACAGGGCATACGAAATGAAGGGAAATCTCTGGCAACGGTAAAAATGCAGCCATTTCCTTGGGCCCAGCAGCTGTAAAGCTGCAAAAACAGAGCACAACCGAAATGCTATTTGAGCTAGCAGAAACGGAAGTGCGCCGCATTTGGCTCAACAACGGCACATGTGTGTGCGGTTTCGCACACCCCCTGCCAGCCACCCAACCACTACTAGGCCCCACCCCTCTCCAGAGGACCCTCTGTCAATGCTTGCCTGCAAGTCGACTTTGCCATAAAAGTTATCAAAATTGAAATTTTATTTAAAAAGTTTCTCGCTTTGCCCTCGTCTGCATGCATATGCACTCAAGAAGTTTATAAGATCTACTTTAATAATGTCGAGTGCATGATTTATATACCCCCAGAACACACACACACACACACGTATACACACACATATACATCCTCACTGAATGTCTACAACATTTGTGGTTGCAACAGAGAAAAAATCTCATCAAGAGAAATTAAAACTTAAACACAAAGCATTGCGGCGGCTGGGCTAAATAAATGAGGATGACGTTGATGAAGTTGAGTGAGGGTGGGCGTGGCAGGTGGGGGTTGGAGGATGGAGGATGGAGGATGGAGGTAGGACTGCGGCAGCAAGAGCTGCAGCACCTTTTGGACTAGGCACTAAAAGCATTTCCTTGAAATACGCGACAGAGCCACAAAGTATTCAACAATTTCGAGCTATTACGCTTGATTGAGTTCTGCCTGAGCGCTACACTGAGCGAAAAAAGTATGAGCTGCAATTGGAATGGAATTTAAACTTAACTTATGAGCAGAACATTTACTTGTAATAATTTGAAAACTATTATGAATACTTTTGATAAGAATTTTTCTTTGTTTCTAAGAACTATGTTACTACTTTAAAAGAAAAATATTTTGGCTTTACAAATAATTCTTAAACTTTCTGCCCAAATTTAATATTTATTGATTTAAAATACGAACTTTCCTGAAAAAAAAGAACAGACAAAAAGAATGAAAAAAGTTTAATGCACATACATCAATTTTGTCTAAATATCAATTTTGTATAAAATAAAATAATAAATGAAAATAAAAATTGAAAACAAATTTTGATAAAGTAAATGACAATTTTTAGCTTGCTTTTTGAACTAATATATTTTTATTTGTATATAAGTTCAGATATTAAAAATATAATGAAAATTTATAGCTACAAAATCATATGTTAAACTTGAGATGAAGACGATTCGAAACTTATTTAATTTTCAACAAGCACTGAAAAATATAAATTTCTGGCTGAGCTTATGGTGGGTTAAACTGAATATCAATATTTATTTTATAGTATATATTAGTTTATTTTATATATATTTATTAGTTTTCTATTAATTAACTAATTTAATATACAATTTACTTTTATATTTATAATTGTTTATATATTAAAGTTAATAATTTTTTTGTATTTTTTTATTTACAACCTATTTATATTAAATTATATTTTTTTTAAATTCTTATTTATGTTACTTATTTACAACATATTTATATTAAATTATTTTCTATAAATAAATATCAATAATTTTTATTTATTTTCATACTATTAATATTATTATTTATTAAAATAAATGTTGTTTTTTTTATACTTTTGTCTGTTCATTTTGTATGATATATTTTTATATTTTTAATACACATTTTTTTACACATTTTATTTCACAATTTTTCCATTTACATGCCCGTTTTTTGAGTGTCTTCAGCGCCTCGATTTCATTGGCAGGTAGCAACTTCCAGCAAAGCCAGCTAACAAACAATGTATATATACATACATACATATATACTAAATTAATCAAATTGTAATGCGCTGGGCCTATGGCAACCGTAGAATAAGTACAAGAATAAGAATAAGAATAAGGAGAAGAAGCAGAAGCTGGTCCCCCGAAAATTAAGCTAATAAATTCACAAAAATGAGTTCGACGCTTAATTTGCCATGAGCATTTTTCATTTTACTTCGCGGCCTCGCGCTAAACTCCGCCTAAGCCACACGAAAACCGAAATGTTTCACACAAAAGCCAGAGCATAAAATAAACAAACAAACAACAGGAAAGAATGAAAAAAGAAGAAAAAGCAAAAAAAAAAAAAAAACAAAAGGAAACAAGTGCACAAAACTGGACGAAGGACACAGCAGGCAGGATACGCCGAAAACATGGCAAGGACCAAGCCAAGCCACTTTTAATGAAGAGAACTGCGATTGTTGACTTCGAGATGCTCTCCGCAGTTATTTCGTTTCGAATGACACAAATAAATACCTAAATAAATATAAATATTCCAAGCATCGCTGAGAATACTCTTAAAGGACTTTGTATTATTAGCTAAGTTGTAATAAAAAATATTTTTTAATATTTTTTGAGAGCTGGGTCAAAGTTTGTGGAGCTCTACACTTCATCTTAATTTAAAAATATATGTTGAAGCTATTTTTGTTGAGCGTAAAAAATAAAAATAGATGTGAATACAGTTTAAAATGTTTTTGAACAAAAACTAATTTACAGTCTGAGAGATATTACTTAGGATAAAAATATTATGCACTAAGAGAATAAGATAAAGTTGGTTGCCTTAAAGCATGTCAGCCAACTTGACTCTTCAATTTATACATATAAATATACATTTGTATATATACTTAAATGTTTTATATTTTAATGAAGTAACCAACTAAACTAATAACAATCTACATATATTTATGACGTCTATCAAACTAAAGTCTCTGGCTTTTTTTCAGCACAATAAACGAAGTCTTACGAATTTTTGCATACCTAAATTTAAGGTTGATGTGGGAATAAAATATATGTACATATATACTTAAATCACTAGCTCTTCAGTTCAATATATCTCATATATATCATATACACCATATATTTCATATATACAACACATATCACATCGTATATATATAACATCAACAAATTTCAATCTCTACCTGAGGCTCTACCTTCCATAAAAATTACATTTATTTCCACACAAAATCAAAACAAAAGCTCAGGCAAAGTAATTTATTTAGCTCAAATACTTTTATAGCCAAACAAGAAATTATAATATTATGCACATATACATATATAAACATATATACCCTACCTATTTATAGCATTGTAAATTAACAAAGTATGGCGGCAGTTAATTTACATAAAGTGGAAAATATTTTGTTTTCGCTTCTGCTTTACGCCCTATAAATCGCCCCTTAATTCACTACGTTCTCTCTCTCTCTCTCTCTCTATCTCTCTCACTCTTCCGCTCTCTGTCTCTGTATTCACTTGTTTCTCTTTGTGCTTTCATCCACTTGCAGACTTGACTTTCGGCCGGGTCATGGCATTTACGATCTGCAAATTAAGAACACCTCCTACAATCGGGACAATGGACGTTTCGAGTGCCGCATCAAGGCCAAAGGCACCGGGGCCGATGTGCATCAGGAGTTTTACAACGTGACAGTGCTAACGGCCCCACATCCGCCAATGGTGACGCCCGGGAACATTGCGGTGGCCACCGAGGAGAAGCCACTCGAGCTGACCTGCAGCAGCATTGGCGGCTCACCGGATCCCATGATAACGTAAGAGGGCATAATTAATGAAAGTTCATATAACTCGTGTTTAGCGGGGATAACTTCGTATGCTTTTTATTTTTGGAGAGGGAAATACGCTTGCAGAACGAGCGTAGTTAAATCATTTATATGATTTGTTATTATAGTATTACGAAATTTTGAGTTAATAGTCGAAGTTTGTGTAATGAGGACTCATGAGCAGAGAAGAGTATATGAAGCAGCTACTGTGATTTATATTTTTGTTTTTTAGTTTATCAGTATAAGTGTAAGGAAATAGAAAAGTGCCAATATAACAGTATGAATACTCGACATATATCATTAACAGCTTATTATATAGCAACATTAGAAAAATATGACAGTTTATCAGCATAACACTTTAAAGCTACCTTTAAAGAGTATAACAATATAACAGCATAATTATATACGAATAACAGTTAAGCAGTCTACGAGTATATCAGCATAACACGGTAGTAATATAACAATATAACAGTATGGTAGTATATAAAACTTAAAAGTATATATGAGTATTGGAGTAAATGGCTTTACTAACAGTATAACAAAGTAACAATATATATTAGTGGAATAGTGTAACTAATTATAACAGTAAAAGTAGCATAAAGATATAACAGTATACAAGTATAACAGTATATCAGTAAAACAGTATAACAGTATAACAGTGTATAGTGTATAGCATATCAGTATTTCAGTATCATAATAAGACCTTAACATAATAGCCGAATATAGCCAGTACATGAGTATAATAGTATAACAGACTATAACAGACTAGTATAACGAATAAAGGCATATCAGTATTTGAATATATAGGTATGACAGACTAATAGTACAGTTGTATAACACTACAACAGTATAACAATATAACAACTTACCAATTTGACAGAATAGTTGTATTATAGTATTACAGTGAGCATTATAAAATATTACAGTAAAACAGCTAGCATTATATCACTATACCAGAATAATGCCTAGGTCACAGCTAATGGGTCAAAGTGTAATATCAGAAGAGAGTAATTATTATAGTTGCAGTACTGCTTACAGAAGCAACAGCTATTCAGACTGCGTATATACAATGTGAAAGATAAACCTATTATTAATGACAGTCTGCAGGCCTATAAGCTCATCTCAGCTGTAAGCTCTCTGCAAGCGTATTTTGACTTCGACTTACCGATAATTTAAAATATATATATATATATTTGAAATACTTTATTTCATATAAACATTTTTTGGGGCTCACAGCTGTCGTCGACGTTGTGGTCAGCGACAGTTTAAGCACATCCGGCGGCAAGTAAATCACTTAACTGGTCGCCTTCATTAATAATCCCAGCCGGCACATGCCTTCTCATTTCTTTTTTTTTCGGCACTAAATCGTTGTCGCTCTCTCTCTCTCTCTCTGTCTCTCTCTCTCTCTCTCACACTCACACATTTTGTTTCACTTCCTTATGTTGCAGCTGGTTTCGAGAGGGCAGCAAAGTGCCATTGCAGTCGTACGCGCTGAAGGGCGGCTCCAAGAACCACTACACAAATGCGACGCTGCAGATACTGCCCAGACGGGCGGACGATGGTGCCAAGTACATATGCGTCGTTTGGAATCGTGCCATGCCCGAGGGCCACACGCTGGAGACCAGCGTAACGCTGAACGTCAACTGTAAGTACCGCATGGGGGTAATTGGGGAACCGTTCGAAATGGAGCCAAAAGCAACGTGGGAATAGCAAGAAAGAACTGTCTGCCATAGACCCCGAAATTTATGACCTGTCCGGCAATACTAAAACGGGTTTTCTTTTTCTTCCTTTCCACTTTTAGTGGTTCTTACCAATTTTGTTGTGGCTTTTTGTTATGAAGTGAGCCATATTTACGTTTGCCCGATGATATATGTTTGTACGTGTGCCAGAAACAGACTCAGGAAGTGTATCAATAGATTTTGTATACAGAAGAAGCAGGGGAAGAACATAGATAGATATATTGATATGAAATACATACTTGTCTGGTGAAAATTTTGGAATAGTAATTGTTTACTATATAGTTGTTATTGGGTGTACATTGTATAAGAAAATGAATGAAAATGAATTTACTTAACTGTGAGCTCAATTTGTACTTAATTTCATGGTATACTTAAGCCATGGTTAAAGTCATAATTAAAATTGTTGATGGTGTATTAAATACTATACCCTTAAAAATATCTACTGATAAGTTTTAAAATTACACTTAAATTTTCATTTCATCAAGGATGATAAAGCTATGAAATTATTAGTCATTAAACCTACAGATGATATTCAACTGCTTAAAATTTATATTGAATAAGATAGGAAATAACTAAGTATATGTAGTATATTTTTTTATTAATTTTACTTTGGATACATCTACTCAAGCTCGAGAGTAAAGACTTAATTAAAGACATAAAAAGGTTTTTTGAATTTTTGTTTATTTTACTGCTTAGTTAAAAATCATTTATTGGCTCAAAGCTGCAAAAAAAAAAAAAAATAATAATAATAATATTAATTGAGTTGTTCATTATATTTTTATATTTTAATCATTTTCATAATTTAATATTTTTCTATGCAAAAATCTTTATGTTGTAATTTTATTTTTCCAGTGAATCCTATTTTCCAATTTTTAATTATAATAAAGTTTTTCTTTAAATCCAATTTCAACAAAATTTCTATTTTAATCTCAATAAAACATTTGTAAAAGCTAAAGCTTAAGCTTCAGCTATAATTTCTCTCTGCATCACACTTCAAGTGCGTCACGCTGCACTTTCTCTAGCGACCACTCTCCTCACCCTTTCTATCTGTCTCTTTTTTCTCCTTTAACATTTCTCTTTTATTTATTTTCTATTTTGTTGTTGTTGTTCTCTGTCAGTTTTTATAATTAAATGCTGCAGTTTGTTGTACAAATGTTGCCTGTCCAGTTGTCGCATGATCAACGTGACCCAAAAGCCGCGCACATGACAGACCCATAAAGTGTCTGGCTGCCCCCAACCTCCCCCATACACATACACACACATACACACAAACATATATAGTTGATTGTTAGTTATTGGTTTCCACGAGAGCCCAGCAAAAGCTGCTCCTGCGGCAATGAAGGCGACTCAAGACTCAAGCTGTTATATTAGCTGACAAGTCTTTAGGGGAACTGTTTGTATGTGTGTGTGTGTGTGTCTGTGTGTGTGTGTGGGTGTGGACATGGCAACCATTATAACCGATTTACCATTTTAGCATTATTAAATTTCATACGGCGGCCCACGCGGCGTGTGCGTAATAAACTTGTCAAGTTAGTTGCATTTAATAAAAATCACTAAAAATGACATCAAATGAAATCTGCATAAAATTCATGCAATCAAATAGAGTAACAGTTAGGACTTATAGCCAGCTCAAGCCACTGGAGTAGCTACACGGGAAACGACAATCTCTACATATATATATGTGTGTATGTGTATGTGTATGTGTATGTGTATGTGTATGTGTGTAGGCTCCGCAGTATGGAGCGCGCAAATATATTCATAGGAAAACATAAATTGCAGTCATTTTTATGCCACACGCTGGATTTGTAGACGCAAAAGTAGACAAGCAACAACAACAACAACAGCAATACACGGGTGTTCGAGTGTGTGTGTGTGTGTGTGTGTGTGTCACATGCAGCGCTCTTATAACGTCAGCGTAACAAATATTTATAGTCCTTGCTATTTGGCACAGCCACGAAACCAAAAGCCAAAACAACTACCCAAGAAAATGGCGAAATGGAACAGAAAAAAGGAAGGCTTAACTTACAATCAACAGCGAATGCTTTTTATATGTAGTAAAAAAACTAAAAAATAAATAATGTAACTTAATCAGGGACTAATTTTAGCTGCTACGAAATATCAGAAAATAATGTTAATCTGTATAATATATCAAGATCTAAGTAACGACAATGTTCACAACAATGACAATGACAATGACAATGACAATGACAATGACAATGACAATGACAATGACAATGACAATGACAATGACAATGACAATGACAATGACAATGACAATGACAATGACAATGACAATGACAATGACAATGACAATGACAATGACAATGACAATGACAATGACAATGACAATGACAATGACAATGACAATGACAATGACAATGACAATGACAATGACAATGACAATGACAATGACAATGACAATGACAATGACAATGACAATGACAATGACAATGACAATGACAATGACAATGACAATGACAATGACAATGACAATGACAATGACAATGACAATGACAATGACAATGACAATGACAATGACAATGACAATGACAATGACAATGACAATGACAATGACAATGACAATGACAATGACAATGACAATGACAATGACAATGACAATGACAATGACAATGACAATGACAATGACAATGACAATGACAATGACAATGACAATGACAATGACAATGACAATGACAATGACAATGACAATGACAATGACAATGACAATGACAATGACAATGACAATGACAATGACAATGACAATGACAATGACAATGACAATGACAATGACAATGACAATGACAATGACAATGACAATGACAATGACAATGACAATGACAATGACAATGACAATGACAATGACAATGACAATGACAATGACAATGACAATGACAATGACAATGACAATGACAATGACAATGACAATGACAATGACAATGACAATGACAATGACAATGACAATGACAATGACAATGACAATGACAATGACAATGACAATGACAATGACAATGACAATGACAATGACAATGACAATGACAATGACAATGACAATGACAATGACAATGACAATGACAATGACAATGATAATGATAATGATAATGATAATGATAATGATAATGATAATGATAATGATAATGATAATGATAATGATAATGATAATGATAATGATAATGATAATGATAATGATAATGATAATGATAATGATAATGATAATGATAATGATAATGATAATGATAATGATAATGATAATGATAATGATAATGATAATGATAATGATAATGATAATGATAATGATAATGATAATGATAATGATAATGATAATGATAATGATAATGATAATGATAATGATAATGATAATGATAATGATAATGACAATGATAATGACAATGACAATGACAATAACGGTTGCTTCTTCAGCTTTTCCAGCTTTTGTGTGCTCTATTTAGTCAATTGCACGACAGATATCTGATAAAAAATACCAAGCAAAGCACTAGCTCTTAGAAACAATTAGAATAGCTGAAAGCTTTTGAAGCTTTAACAGATAATTCCGCAAAATTATGCAAATTGTGCAAACTGTGAAAATAATCCTTAGAGACGCTGCAAAACTAATGACAAATTTGAAGACACACTTAAACGACATAAAAAGGTATTACAGAAAGCTAGTTAAAGTCCCCATTTGGTTGATCCCACTACATAAAGCAGACGCAGGGCAGACAAAACACAGGAAAAAAACGAGACGAGAAGAATAAATGGAATATGAGAAAACGAACCAGACACCAAATGAGAATTCAAGCTGAAGGCCAAGTTTGGACTCAAAGCAAATCGTCTTGTAACACACAGCCAACAACGAGGCACAAATATGAGTGTGTGTGTGGGTGTGTGTGTGTGTGTGTGTGTGTGTGGGCGTTGGAGCAATTTTGGGTTTAGTATTTATGATGCTCATTTAAAATCCATTAGCAGCATAGGCCAGAGCAGCAACAGCAAATAAAGGCATAGACACAAACACACACACACACACACACACACACACACACACTCCTCTCTCTCATATATATGTACATATATATGGATTAGATAATGTGTGTTTGGGCTATGGGCCAAAGTCAAAAGTGCCTCCAAGGTACATTTAGCTGGAAGCCAAATGTGTTTTATGCCGGCCACAATGACTGGGCCGCCAGTGGACCCCGGACCATTCAGGGACCACAACCTGGCCAAGACGTTTAACAACAATTGAATTTAGAGCGCAGTTCAGCGCTTCGAACGGGGCCAGTCAGCAGGCAACAGGCCAAAAGGCCGCACCGTCTGAGATCCACTTGGCAGGGGCAAGAGTTAAAGTTCAAGTTAGTAGATATAAATTTTTAGCCAATACAGTTTGACAGTCACACACTAACACACATACAGTTTGGCAAGCGCTGTTCGACTATAAGCAATATATGAATGTGTTTGACAAGCAAAGACGACGTTGTCTCAACGTCTAATGCTTGACTGTGATTGTGATGGATAAGCAATTGGCAATATTGGACACAGAAAACAGAGACAGCTACACACACACACACACACACACACAGCGAACTCTGTGTGCTGACAAATGGCAAAGCAATTTTTAATTGAAAATGTTTGCATGGATTCTTGGCAATGGGATGTGAGGCATAGATAGATACACCCAGCTCAGACCCTTCCTCCCGCCTACTGCTGCTGCTGCTGTTGATCTTTGTGTGCATTGCGTGTTGTGCCTGCATTTGATTGATTTATGCGACGGCAAAGCCGCTGCATTGCAAAAAAAAAAAAGAAGTAGAAATGGCAACAAACATAACAAGCAGAAAAACCAACTGGGCGCAGACAAAATCTTTGTCAAAAAAAAAAAAAAAAAAGAAATAATATTCGCTGGCATTTCGAAAAATAAACTTCCAATGCGTCATGTCGTCAGCGACATCGAGTGCTGACTGACGACTGTCGTCTGCCAACTGCCAACTGCTGAGTGTTGAGTGTTGAGTGGTTTATAACGTGCACAAATCCATTCGAATGAAATTATTAACATTTTTTGGCAAATGCCGAATCTCGTTGCGACACTCTCGTTCTGTCTGAGCTGGCAAATTAAAAAGTGCTGCATACTTTTGAGCGCACAGAGAATTTATCTCCAAACATGGCTGGCGAATTGCGCATACGCAACGTGGACGCGCATAGCCAATGGAATCACAAACAACAACAAGTAGAACTAGGTGAGAGACGGTTCCACATTTTAGAATGCGTGTGTGTGTGTGTGTCATCAAATAAATACTCTAGCTAAGAGAGCAGAGTATAAGTTATATAAATATTTTGGAGTCAACTTAAAGTGGGCAAGCAAAAGAAACTAAATATCTTTAGCAAGCTTTTGACCTATAATAAAACTATCAAAACATATGTTTACAAATAACATTTGAATATAAATTTAAAATTAAATATCAATTTTTAATATAGTATATATATATAATTTATATAATCTATAATTTATATAATATTTTCAAAGTAACTTTTTATTTTGCAAAAATAATATAATAACATATATTATGCAAATTTTAAATAAAAATAAAACTTTTTAAGTTTATAAATTATATAATTTCTAAATTGAAAAAAAGTTAAAACTGAACTTAAATTTAAAAATATATATTTATAATAAAACATTTATAGCTTTAAGCTTCTTGCTTTTAGCACGAACCGTTTTTATAATAATAAATGAAAAATAATAGTCTCATAATAATAAGAGTATCTACTAATCTTATAAAATAAAAATTAATTAAAGATCGTTAATAATATATTTTTTGTTGTTCTTTATTTCGAGTAATACTTATAATAATAACAATTTTTAAATTTTTGTATAATTTTCTAATGATGAGATAAGTATTATATTTTCTATTATATATTATATAAGGTTAACATCTTCCGACATTGTTATATTTTATTTTCTAAATTCGACAAATACAAATTAAATACAAATAAAAAAAAATACAAAAAAATTAAATACAATTTGTATTTTAATTGAAATAAAAATATAATCAAATTAAAACCATCATAGGCTGACCTGATACAACCTAAATAAAAAATTCTATTTTAGTCATAAATTAAATTTCAAAAAATATTTTATCATTGATATCAATTTCTAGACGATTAACTGCACTCAACTACAATTAGGCCAAGAGCTTAAGCTGTTCTTTTGTATTCTTTTTAGGTTTCCAGCTTTCATTTGAACCAAGTAAAATACTTGGAATAAACGCCAAAAGCTGATTCAGCTGAATAAAAGTTTAATGATATTCGGAAAAAAATATTTTAAAAAGAAATGGCTGAAGAGCAATCGAATCTAGGTCTTAATATTTGCAACACAGCTGCCTGGTCTGTGGCTACTATATAATCTAATGCTTTAAAAATTTCAATGAAATTAGGATTAAAAATATATAAATTGAAAGTGATTGAGATTTTGTGTGCTTTGTAAATATATAAGGGTCATTTAGAGATTTTAAAAATATAATATTTGGAAAATTTTAAATTGAAAAAATTAGCAGGCGATAGATAGAGACAGAAAATGAAATTATATATATACCATGAAAAAAAAGTAAAAAAAGAGAAGAGAGAGCAAAAACCTCAACTTGTTGACGACTTCTTCGTATTCTAAAATTTCATAGCACATTTCCTTTATTCACAATAATTATTATTATTATTCTACATTTGCTCAAGTCCTTATATCATTAGCCACAAAAGTCGATAGAGCTCATATTATGTTCTGCTTTTTCCATATGAGCTCTCTGACATTTATAGCAATTTCAAGAAATATACGTGCAGATGCAGCTGTAAATATTTCCATACACATCATTCATAGACAAAAAAAAAACAATTTTCAATTTATGCTAGTCAAATATACACGAAATAGATAAAGGCATTCGGCTGTAGTTATGCTGAGGGAAATATATATATTTATCAAATGGCTCTTGCTGGCATGCATAACAAAATAATTATGCCCCGCTGGCGAAACTATAGAGCAACAACAACAAGAGCAAATACGAGAAGGCGACGCGTGGCATCAACTTGGCACAGTTTTTAGTTATTTGGTTGTTGTTGTTTTTTGCGCTTTGGCGGCTGGCACGTGCGAGGCACGTTTTCACATATTTTCAGTTGCCAGCTAAAGCGAATTGCACTAGAAATGTGTGTGTGTGTGTGTGTGTGTGTGTGTGTGTGTTGTTGTTGTGGGTGTGATTGCCTGTGCAGAGCGCGTGACTTTTGAGCAGTTGCATGCAGCTCACGTAATAAAGCCTGCCTCCATTTGCTGTGCGAGTCCTTGGCCAAAAAACAGAAGGGGCAACAAAAAAAAATGCGTCTAGCGACGTAGACAAACAGGACTCATGTGTCGTGGCCTGCTGAAGTGGAAACCAAAGCCGTTGAAAAGACATTTCAATTTGAATAAGAAACAACGATGAAAGAACAAAAAACTGAGCGCTGATGCTTCCGCCCGCGGATTCGGTTGACAGAGTCAACCCACTCAGGTGGCATGCAAAGCAAGCACTCGCTCTCCCTCTCCCTCTCTTTCCCCCCCTCTCTCTCTCTCTAACTCCCTCTGACAATAATGCGCATTAGCGTGAAAT